>SNQJ01S0063534.1:34629-55299 GCA_010110895.2 Picea sitchensis
TCTTTACTATGGTTGAATTATTGGCTTTCCTAGTAGTGAATCCTAATATTTTCAAACCGATGAATGAATGGTACTTCCAACACTCTTAGGAATTCATAGATATCAATTTACTAATCTATATATGTGTGAGGATTCAATGTTAGCTTCATCATGATTTTATGCAATTTGAGTGTGGATAAAATCACGAATCTGGATAACACTTTCGTGAGAATCAGGTCATGAAAATTTCGAATGACATGTTTTCGGACGAACTCTTAAATTTTTCGACCGAAAAATAGTTCGGCCGAACTCTTTTTATGACCGAAAGTTAAATCTAAAGACAACCCTAAAAATCTAACATAAATTTTAAATATAACAACAATTTTCCATGAAAACTAACTTTCAACTAAAAATATATGTTTCCATCATCCTCAAAATGGGATTCCCACTATTTATTGGAGTACCCTCTTATTTGTAGCACTAATTGCTAAATTTATTTAGGGGTTTGTAATATTTACATAGTTTTCCATTTTAAATTGCAAAAACTAAAATGTGGAAATTAATTCCTAGTATTAGTAGCAAGTTAAAAGAAAAAAGGAAATGAAACGCAATGCTAGATAAATCCAAAATTAGGACTAGTCGGTAACCTTTAACTCATGCAATATTAAAAACTAATTAAAAATGTAAGATAACTATTCATATTATATTCCTATGCCTATTTTAAAACCAGGTTAGCATGAAATATAAATATTAGAGTATGTACAAAGAAATAGTTTGATAGCACACACACGGTGAAACCAAAGACATCATACATGAAATAAATATAACTTGTATTAAAAAACAACTTCATCTTTATCAGTTAGAATCTCTAAGAATGCTTCAATTTCATTTACAAGATAGCTTGTTTTTCAAAATCACTAATATTTTTCCAAGATAAGTTCATACATTTATACAAAAATTGTCTTCTTTGACTAGACAAACATTTAATTATTTTCATCCTTTTGTTTGTCCACGTAATCTTTGCATGCATTAAATATATTTTCTAACTCAAAAAAATAGGGAAATGATGATGTTCAAAGGGTGTGTAGATTATACACCAGCCATGTTGGACTTACCGTTCCCTTTATTTATTTTAGAGATAGACAAATAGAGAACTTATTTGTCTTTCACTTGTGTTTCAATGCATCTTTTACAACATCTTTATTCTACACAGTGGCTTCTCTAGGAATTATCTTTTATCTTTGTGAACTATTCAATAAGGACATCATGTCAAAATACAATACAAAAGGGTTTCTTGTTTTAAAAATAGATAGCTTGCATTCTTTAACCACCTCCAATGCATCATCAAAGTATTTGTTGGAGTCTTTCAACCATTCTTTGATATCTTTAATGGTTGTTTTGTCATTGTCTTTTTAATAGTTATTGGTGTTTCCATTTGATCAATCTTCTTTGCTTGTAAGTGAGGTAGAATTAATGAGGTTGTTGATAAATTGTCGTTGTCGGAGGACCAAATAATCCAAACACTTTTAGTACCTTTGGGCATAGTCAAATCATTTTTCATGTTAGGGTGTTAATGTTGTTTCTCCATTAAAGACTTCTTTCATTTCAAACACAACTTTGCAGGAGTCGACGTGTATTCAGAAAAATTCTCTTTGGATTTCTAATGCAAATTCATTGAAATTGCTCATATCRTATCGAGTTGTTTTGTAAGAATCAACTTGGTTTATCAACAAAGAATTTTCTTGTTTCCTTCCCCTTTATTTATTTTGTCATTTTAAGGACTTTAGACTCATTTACTTGGCCAATTTACACTACTGAGGTGTTGGATTACTAAGAGGGGGGGGTGAATCAGTAATAGCGTAATTATAATTTTTTTCTTCAAATGATCCAAGTGTTATATCAATGTAGAATTATTATCCAATAATGAGCAATAAGAAATGAACAATCACACACATACACAATACACCAATGTTTTACGTGGAAACCCAAATCGGGAAAAAATCACGAAACGCTTTTTCTTATATGTCTTGAAGAATTACATTCATTGGAAGCACCAACTTTCTTTGTTTTCCAGCTAAAACTAGAAGGAGACTCCAACTCCCTAGTTTCTCAAGCTACAACCTGAGGGAAGCTCCAACTCCCCAATTCTCTGGCTACAACCAGAAGGAGGCTAGAACCCCCTATGTTCTTCGGCTACAACCGGAAGGTGGCTACAACCACTTGTCCTTTCCCCTTCCAACTACCCTAAAGTAGAAGTCGAATGATGGAACCACTATCACACTATCATTGTGAGATATACCATCGTAAACATGTACCAATAAACCTGCACCATGCATCAACTTGTACCTTAACCTGTAATCAATATGTACCATAAACAAGTGCATCAAACATGCACCAACCTGTACAATAAACAAGTGCATCAGCCATGCACCAACATGTACCAAACAATCTGTATACGCCTCACGTATGTGCCAACTCATCAACTACTTGTCTCAACCATGTACCCAACTTGTACCTCAACCAAAATCCCTCATCAATTTCATCATCCAAATATGATTTATAACTCTGTAATAGACCTGGTGTATATGATCACATACCTACAAACTTTCCTTAACTTTAAACAACAAGAGACTAGCATTTACATCAAACTTTTCTTTAGTCTCACATGAGTAGTTTTGGATTAGTCAACAGCTCTAACTTGAAATCATCATAACTTTGTACCTGTAATGAATAAAGATCTGAAAATGATACACAATGTTCTTCAGTGTGTTTTATGCAATTCCTCCAGGTGTCACTACTTGGAACCTCTTAGAAAAGTAGTTATAGAAAAAACGACATACCTTGCTAAATTCTAGATTATTCTATAGAGTGACCTTGTAGAGCGCACCCCTCATGGAATATTTGTTGAATCAATCTGAAAATGTTACACAGCATAATACAGACTACACTCTAACCAAAAAAATTATTCTTACTGAATTTGGATCTTTTATGAAGAAGTTATGACTGTTTTACCCGAAACACTTGTTTTTGACTAGTTTCAGTACTAGCCACAAACCCTATTTTCCACAGAATGTAACTCCAAAAATACAATGACCCACAAGATGAATTTTTTACCACAGATACTTGGATATGTTTCCTCAATGGCATAGAAATTTCATAGTCTGAATCATTATATAAAAAAAATTATTGTGAAAATGGTGAGATGACCTGTAAATAACATACCTTAGAGAGCATCATCAAAAGAATTTATCCTTCCTTGAATTCCGGCCTTCTTTTATTTACATTTCCTCATAAATTCGGCTTAAATGTCCTTTGGTTACCTAAAAAACCTATAGGTATTCAATATTCTCAAGTGTATCTTAAATGAGAGAGTCTTGCCTCTTATTTATACTCTCCAAGTAGATTCCTTAAAAACATCTTCTAGGTCACTTTGCCTACTTTCCTTATTTTAGGGTTAACCCACTTCTAATTTCTCCATTAAATTTATTATTGAAATAATTTATTTTTTATTCACTTTGAATTATAGTACACTCATCACTTCACTTTATTATTTACCTTTTAAAATCTCTTAAACTTCTTTGACTACTTTGACCTTTTTGGGCTTCAAGATGACATATGAGGGTCCTCCAACTTCGTAAGGCCATAACTGGCAAACCGTGAGGAGTTATGTGGCGTTCCACATACCACCAGAAATGGAATGACATATACTATCCATGTATAATATTATTACCTGAAAATATATCAAAACTCGTACCATTATCCATCAAGCAAACTTGGGTCCATTACCCAAACCTGGGTTCTCCAACTTCTCATGGCCATAACTCTCTAACCGTGAGGATTCATTTGACGTTCCACATACCACCAGAAATGGAATGAAAATAAATATCCATATAGGATAGTTTCATAGAAAAATTCACTGAACTTCATCTCATTATTCCACAAATGAGCATGGGTTCTCTAACCATACTTCTAGGATAACGCAATCTGCAAAGCGTCTTCCCATGAGGGTTTTCACCATAAGGGGACCACTTTGGAGTTCATCCATATGTACTTATTATCAACCATGACAAGACAATAATGAGTCATCTTTACATCAAACAAACTTGGTTCCATTACCCAAACCTTTGTGCTATCGGGATTTCTTCAAGGGTTGACATCAATGACAACTAACCTTAATCAACAATATCCCCCTTTGGCATTGATGGAAACACTCTGATGCAATACTAAAATCATATCACTGATGCTCCCCTTGGAACCATGCCTCTTTCTCATGCTCCCCCTGGAACCATGCCTCTGTCCTCTGCATCTAATAAATCTCTCCCCCTTTGTCATCAATGACAAAGGTATGTTTCCATCCGGGGCTTCTCCCCCTGACTGAACTGTCCTCTTATGGTGCTTCCTCATGTACATATAAGACATATAATATAAGCATTCAAAAATCATTCATTTTGGAGTAGAAATAACTCCAAGTCTCTAGCAAGTGGTTTTGTAAATATGTCTGCCACTTGTTCTTTTGTGCCCACATACTCAACTCTGATGTTCTTTTCTGCAACCTGCTCCCATTGAAAGTGTTACTTGATTGGAATGTGCTTCGTATTGGAGTGCATCACCGGGTTCTTTGAGATACTGATGGCGCTTGTATTATCACAATAGATTGGAATGAGCTCATCATACTCAACCTGTATATCTGTCAGAGTTTATTTCATCCAAAGAACCTGTGTACAATATGATGTTGTTGTAATATACTATGCCTCGCTCTTATGGTGCTTCTTCCATGTACATATAAGACATATAATATAAGCATTCAAAATCATTCATTTTGGAGGAAATAACCTGCAAGCTCCTAGCAAGTGGTTTTGTAACAATCACACTTGTTCTTTGTGCCCACATACTCAACTCGATGTTCTTTTCTACAACCTCACCAGCTGAGTGTTACTGATTGGAATGTGCTTCTGTATTGAGTGCATCACCGTTCTTTTGAGATAATCGATGGCGCCAGATATCACAATAGATTGGAATGAGTTCATTCATACTCAAATTCAGATATCTCGGTTGAAGTTTATTTCCCATCCAAAGAACCCTCGTGTACATGATGTTAGTTGTAATATACTATGCTCTCGAATCGTAGATAAGGATATTAATGATTGCTTGCTTATCCATGATACTAAACACTTCACCCAAGTAGAATTTAGCTCCATTATGTCATTTGGCCATCAATACAACTCCTTCCACCGTGATCCGTGGGAAACAAGTGATATATCCTTTCATTTTGGATACCAATCCAAACTCTTCTCTTTCAAGGATATCCTGAAATCCTTTAATGCTAATACATGTGATTCCTTTGGTGCTTCTTGGAACCTTACCACCTGCCCAATTGCCTGCATTACATCTAGTCTCGATGTTATCACATATAGTGGTCATTAACTGTTGACCTGTATTTCCTCCCATTTTAGACTTTGAATCATCATCTTTGTCAAACTTGCAAATCAAGTTTCGGTATGTAGAGTGATAAACTATTTGAAATCTTCCATCTCTAAACCTCTTTAGTTATTTCTCTAATATACTTGGTTTGAGAAATAAAATTTCAGTTTTCTTTGACGATTCTAAGTCCTTTAAAGAAGGATAGCTTTCTCCAAGTAATGACATTTCAAATTCATTCTCAGATATCTTTTGGAAATTTCTAGTTTAACTTGTCATCATCACTACCAAAAATAATATCATCAACATAAACTTCAATTAATAAAATATTACCTTTATCACCTTTGATGTAGAGGTTGATGTCCGTGCACTTCCTTTTCTGAATACTTCTTGTTGTATATATTTATCCATTTTAGAGTACCATGCTCTAGCGCTTGTTTTAGAATCTCATACAAGACCTTCTTAATTTGCACATATACTCTTCATTCTCTCCAATAACCGTGAAATCCCTTTAGTTGTTCAATGTAGACTTCTTCTTCAAGTTCCCCATTCATAAATGTTGATTTTACATCCATCCGATACATTTTAATATTCTTGGAACATGCAAAAGCTAAAAAAAATTGGATTTCTTCCATTCTGAAAACTAAGGAAAATGTCTCTTCAAAGCCTTATCTTCTAAATTGTGCATATCCCTTTTACATACCAATCTATTCGTTCCCAACTTGTCCATCTTCAACAATGACAATGGAAGACCCACTTTGTATCACATTCTTATTCTTTTAGTCTTGGAACCAGCCCCAAGTGTCATTTTTCTCATTTGATCCAATTCTTCATCCATGGTCTGATTCCAAAACGAACCTTCATATTTCCTTTGAAACAGCTTTGGTCTAATCAGTAGACATAAGAGTGTTTTGGTGTGTTTGTTCTGGTGAACTATTTTTTTCTTCTAGTTTCAACTCCTATGTCTTTGTTTTCGATAATCCGATATGAAGGATGATTCTTTTCAGGACTTTTTTAGGTGTCTTTGGAGACACTTGTTGAAATTTCTCTTATACTTATGTTTGATATTCTTCATCTTTCTCTTCTACTCTTTTTCATCTTCTACTTCTTCTTCTAAGGGTTGTTTCATTGATCTATTTTTTTCCTTTGATCGGGTATACTGCTTTCATTAATTGTTACTACATACTTTCCACAACTTCGCTCAATCTTATATTGTAACACTTGTATCATTTCTTTGTACTTGACAAGAGTCAAACTTTTCATTCCAAATTATATTCTCTTTTGATATAACATTTGCTTCCAAAGACTCAAAAGTGTTTCACATTTCCTCGCTTCCTTCATATTTTGTAAGGAGTTTTGTCAAGAGCACGGGTTACTTCTACCTATTTTGAATGAACTGCTAGAAACCGCATGTGTCCAAAAAATATCTCCATTAATTTTTGAATCCATTAGCATTGTTTGATCCATTTCCTATATTGTCATGTTTTTTCTTTCAACAAGTCCATTCTGTTATGGTGTCCTAGTAATGAAGAATTGCATTTTTTATTCCATGATTGTTGTAGTAGTTCATAAATTCCTTCGAGGTGAACTCTCATCCATTATCGCATGTCAGCATTTGATTTTTTTGGAATCCATTTCATTTTCAACCATTTCTAGAGATCTTGAAGTTTTCAAAGCTTCTAACTTGTTCTTGAAAGCAACCGCAAATATTCTCAGATAATCATCAACCAATAACATAAAGTATTTCTCACCTTTTAACCTCCTTTGTTCTAGTAAGTACAACTAGATCTAGAGATGCACAATTTCCAAGGCATATCTTGGCCATGGAATATCTATATCTATTTGAACATGTTATTTTGTTTGCTTTCCTTGTCGGGATAACAAGCTCGTGATAAGTGTTGGTTGGTTTCATGGATCCGGGAATTTCTCTGCTATTGTTTCTATTTTTCTGACTTTGAAAAGTTCATCAAAATGTATGTGACCCATTCTTCCTCTCCATAGCCAACTTTCATCTTCCTCTTCCTGTATTAATCACTTTTCATTTTCAATTTCACTTAACATATATACTTTAAAGTTCTACTTTGTAGAGATAAATTCTTTGAACCTTTCTTTTCATCTGCCAATTTCTCAGAATGTAAAGTAACTTTATGACCTTGGTCACACATTTGACTCAATAATTCTAGCATTTATGCTTCATGTCTTCTACTAGTAGAACATTTTCTTCCTCTTTTCATTCTGTTTCAATCCCACTGTGTTCTCTGTTTATTCTTGGTCAATCACTTCATTTAAGTGAAGGAGACCGGTCCATTTTTCTTTTCTTAATGTAAGAAACTCGTTTCTATCACCTATCATGTGTGTTTAACATCCACTGTCAACATAACAACCATGTTTCTTCTGCTTATCTATTAGAGCAATTGTGCATTCTCTATTGCTATACTGATCTTGCTTTCTTATCCATGTCAAGTTTCGGTGAGGTTCAAGTCTGTGAATGTTGTTATTATGTCGAGGTTCTTTAGTAGGGACTGCCATTCAATCTTTGGCCACGTGTCCAAAATTGTTACATTTTGTAACATTCCACTTCTCAAGTTGCTCAAGGATTCTAAACCCATCAGAATTTATTCTCTGTTTCACTTAGGAGTTCTAATAACCCCTTTGTATATTCCAAAGCTGCCATGTTCATGCAAGTTGTTAGCTCTTCTCAATTCATATAGTTTTATGTCCAAAAATTATACATTTCTTGAGGTCTATCCGTCTCTGCTATTGATCAAATATGAATCTTCTATGAGAGGAGTATCCCTGTAATCTCTCCTCAGATATATCCTTCTATCAGCTTCTTTAATTGTTTCTCGCATAGTTTTGGATATGTTTCCTGCTTGTTTTGGAGCTTGATCCCTTTTCTCACAACAGCATCCAAGTTCAAGATGAGATTTTTGACTCATTGACAATGTCATCCAAAAACTTTTGATTGCTCCCATATTTTGAATATCCTTCTTAGTGTGACAATCTCTCGCTTAGAAGTTTTCACGATTGTGTCCTTCTTCTAGCTTTCTTGAGCTTCTTCAACTCTTTTATCTTGTTCTATTTGAACCTTCAATTTTGTGATTACCACCTCTAGTTCTCAAGTGTCTTTTTTTCTTGTCTAGCTCTTCTTGTAGTCTCTTGTTTTTCTTCTTTTCTTCTCCCCAACTCTATGGCACACATTAATTCTTCCTGATAGTAAACTTCTTCCTCTTCAATTTGTTATTCAACTTCTTCATTCTTTCTTCTGGCTTCTTCATACATCTCTTCTGAGTTCAGAGCCATAGCTTTTACTCACAATGAACTCTTCAGGTCTCCATCACACTCTCTCATCTTCATCCTGATGATGAGATGTCTCTTCTTTGGCATGTTTTCCTGAAAAATACCCTTTTGTAGTTCTTTTGCCTTTATATACTATATTTGCATTTTGAGTAACCTTCCTCATCATTTCTTTTTTTCTTATGAGGACATTTGTTATCAAACACACCAGTTCACAATTAAAATAAATAAAAGGACCCACTCTATACCTATCATATTCTGTTTTTTACGGTTAGTCACTTCTTCTGTATCATCTTTAGAGACGCCATTGTTCCCTCATGACATTCTTTATTGTTCCTTTTTTATTTTTCTTTGATCTTTTGGATGCTTCACAATGCTCTTTTACATCCGGATTTTCCCCTTCGCTCGCTACCATATGTTGCATCCATGCCGCTTGTCCATGCTTATTGAGTTTAGGATCCAATCTTTCTCTAGTACCATATATTAGGGCTAAATATCATAGGAAGAGATCTTTAGTACCTTTGGAAACAAATACAGATTCTTCGATTTTTTCTCACCCCAACTCTATTCCATCTAATTGCTTCATCACTCGTGGCAGCAGGGTCGCACATATCCCCATCTTCCTTCATTTTTAGTTGTTCGAACTCCATCTCTGTAAGTTTGAAGCTTTGCTTCTTTTGACTTTTGTATCTCCTTCATAAATATTTTTGAAGTTTGTCCTGAATCTTGCAGATGCATAATGTAGTAACTTATGAATATCAGGACTACCAGACCATTCAAAGTGTACTTTGGTTTTGGGAATTATTCTCACCGAAGCCACTTTTGTCATTACGAAATCGCTGGTATTGTGTATCCATCTACAATTGATTTCAAACTTGAAACTATGCTCCGTCAGATATATGTCTTCATCCTTATGCTCCAAAATGTACTTTTTGTCCATCAAACTATGGTATTCATTTTTATACAAGCCTGTACTTCCAACAACCAATTCTTTCAAGAGCAACCGATTGGCGATTCCAATTGTTGGACATCAAAATCAATCGCATAATTATAATCATTTTTCTTCAAATAACCGCAAGTTATATCAATGTAGAATTAATATCCAATAATAAGCAATAAGAAATGAACAATCACACATTACATAAAGACACCAAAGAAAGTTTTTTACGTGGAAACGGGAGAAAACCATTAAATGCTTTTTCTTATATGTATTGAAGAATTACATCTATTGAAGCACTAACTTCTCAGAGCTCACCATAATTGAATCGAAGGAGGCTCCAACCCCCTATTTTCTCAGTTGGCTATCTGAGGGAAGCTCCAACTCCCACCACGGGTTACAACCAAAAGTGGGAGGCTAAGCAACTCTATGTTATTATTAAATCCTAAGGTGGCACCACTGCCTCTTTCCTCCAACCTCCTGGTAGAAGTAGAATGATGAATCCACTATCACACTATCACTGGGATATACCAAGAACCTCAGACCGGAGCAAAACTGAACTACGTAATCAACCTGCACCTTTAACTCCGTGAATCACATAAAATTACATAAAAAGTGTATCAACTATAAACAAGTGCATCAACCATGCACCAAATCTATATAAACAATATAGTACCGGGGTAAAATGCCAACTCATCAACTACTTGTCTCAACCACCCAACTTGTACCTCAACCAAAATCCTAACAATTTCTGCTAATTAATCCAAATACATGAGTAATTTCAGAATATACCTAGTGTATATAATCACATACCTTCAAACCTTTCCCTTAACTTTAAAACAACAAGAGACTACTTCATTACATCAAACTTTTCTTTTGTCTCACATACCAGTTTTGATTAGTCAACAACCCAAACTTCAAATAATCATAACCTTGTACCCTGCAATTTAACAAAGACCAAAACATACAATGTCTTTTCAAGAAGCTTGGCACTCTGTGTCACTCTGAACCCCCTCAAAAGGCTATGGAGGAAAATGACATACCTTTGTTGAATTTGGGTTTAGTTCTGTATAGTTAATTGTAGAAATGCAAGGCTCCCCACACCTTAATATTTATTGAATCGATCTAAACATGATACACAACATATCACAGACTATACTCTAATCAAAAAATTTTGTCTTTAATTTAAATTTGGATCTGTATAGAATAATTTATGCATAGATTTCAACCTCAACACTGTTTTCGACCATTGCACTGCCAAAACCCTATTTCTTCTTCTTACTCTGCTGTAACTCCAAAAATACAATGACCCACAAGCTGAATTCTCCTTACTTATAGATAATTGACATGTTTCACTTCATAATAATGAAGGAATCAACTAAACAAAATTCTATTAAAATTTTGTATTAGAATCAGAATAACATAATCTTTAGAGATACCACCAAAAGAATTTTATCCTTCTTGAATTCTAGCCTTCTTCACCTTTACTCAAAAATTCAGCTTGTATATCCTTTTGCTGCCTCAGAAACCTAGGTATTCAATATTCTCTTGTTTATCTTAAATGAGAGAGCATTGCCTATTATTCATACTTTCATGTAGCTACCTCAATGGGTTACCTTCTAACAAAATTAACCCACTTTCTTTATTTTAGGGTTAACCCAATTTCTAATTTCTCCATTAAATTTATTATTAAACAATTTATTTTGTATTCACTTAAATGGCAAACACTTCACTTTATTATATTTACCTTTTAAAATCTCTTTAAACCCACTTTGACTACTTTGACCCTTTTGGTGTCAAGACATATGACCCAACTTTGTAAGGCCATAATCCCATCGTGAACTATGAGAAGTTATGTGACTGCCCACATACCAATTTAAATGGAATGAGATGTACCATCCATATATAATATTATTACCCTCAAATATATATTAAAACCCGCTACCATTATCCATCAAACAAACTTCGTTCCATTAACCAAACCTGGAGCTCAAACTTGCGCTATAACTCCCAACCATGAGGAGTTATGTGATGTTCTACATACCACTAGAAATGGTGTGAAAAGCACTATCCATCTAGTTTGACTAACAAATTGATTGATCTTCATTTTATTATTCCATAATTAAGCATGTTTTCTCTTACTCTGCAAAGCGTTTTTTCTGTGAGGGCTTTCACCATAGGTAAAATCACTGAAGTCCTCCATTCGTACTGGATCAACCATGAAAATACAATGAGTCATTCCCTACATGAAACAATCTTTGGTCCTTTACCCAAACCTTTGTGTTACCGAGATTTCTTCAAGGGTTGACATCAATGACAACTTAACCTTAATCAACATGAGGTAGCCATTTATATTGGGTCCATACTCCTCAATTTCCAAAACACTTCATTCTTTTCGATCCAGGAAATAGTGGGCCTATGTCCTATTCATCTCATCAACATAGATTTTTACTATGGCATACATTGTAATGTCTATATGATTCATAAAACTGATGTAGACAGCATGATTCAATACTCCAGTGGAGAACTATGTTTTTTATATGTTTTCAATACTGTATCATTTTGTTCTATTGTCTTGTAAAAGCCGCACTACTGCCAATGCATTGTGACTTGGCTTTACAATTCTTCTATGCCCAAAAAGGACAATTCACTTTGCATATCTTAGTGTTACACAACATTCTTCTTACTTAAATGTCAAACCCAACAATTACCTGCCAGCTATAAAATGCACTTCTAGTCCACTATTATGATCAATTAAATATCTCCATTTAGTCGAATAACAAAATAATAATAATAAAAACCAATTTTAAGGTCACAACTGAGGGAAGACTCAAATGTATGAGACCCCCTTTTGTGTAATAAGGGACCCTCCATACAAACGATTTGATCAGCAAAAGTTTGCTATGATATTATTGCGATATTATGGTAGCCATGCGCTTTGACCACCAAAGTCCTGACGCATCACAATATTCCAGAAGAAAGAAACAAAATACTCGGTCAAGAACCCTGTGGCACAAGTCTGGGCCTTCAAGAATGAATCAGGATAGGGTTGTTAGCCCCAAGAGAAGAAGCCTGGCTAAAATAAATGTTAAATACTAAGCGATTAGCACCCAAAATGAGAAGCTCTGCCCAAATCGAAAACAATATAAAACATAGGAGGCCATTTATTGCGGCCAAAGATTCTAACGATAGTATACATGCAAAAGGACCTAGCTTACCACCTAGCAAAGAAATTCGTGGAAACAGCCTCAATCTACATTTCAAAATTCTAGGTTGACTCTCCATTTCTATTATTCTTGCTTGGTGTACATTCTCGAGAGGTGCACCACCTTTGTTTCAAGTTAACCCCGGGTTGCTCCAGAATCTTTCTCCCTCATTAAGGTTAAGGTGTCGGGTGGTTTAGCTCTGGTTGGTGATAACATATGACACCGCTATTAAATGATCTGCACCAATAATTTATAATGTTGCGTTCCATTCTCGGAAGAAGAACCGTCGAAGATAGATTTCGGAGGATTTCTTTTGTGGTTTTAGTTGTTAAACAATTTTCTGCCAGCAACTAAAACCTAACTCCCCTAAGTACCTTGGCGAAGGGATTCCATATTCCTATTAGACCAGTTCTCCCAAATTTCACATCTCCAACACCTCTTCAGTTTAAACATCAAGTTTGAATTTCACAAAATCCCAGGTCACCAAGTTAAAGCTATTATACTTACTCTATGAAATGCTGAAGGGCCAACTCTATACGGAAGACAAGGATTGATCTCCATTCCAAGTAAGAATAAAGTAAGCGGACACGATTAGGGAACCAGAGTTTGAAGAAGGAAAAGAGAAGGAACCTGCGAAAATGCTTGGTAAAATATGGAGAAGTTCAAAGAAAATGACATCAATGCTATGAGTATCATAGTGGATTCTATTAAATACCACCTACACTTCATACCTTTATCTCACCTTTAGTTCCAGAAGATGTATGATGCCCAACAAACCTCTTCTCAGCCAGAAACAATGGACAAGTAATGGTTCTTAAAGACCCTGGTATTATTGTTAATGAATGATGATGACATCATAACATCATACTTCAGGAATATCCTCAGCTATATGATCAAATACAAGCTATTGAAGAGATCATTTCGTAGAAGGAATTGGTAAATATATTACTCAACATGGCCTTCCCAAGACATGTGACGTGACAAGGCGATTTGCAAGCAAACAGTGTCCATTTGAATATGGACTTATACAAGAAGAATCAAGTATTGGTGCAAAAGAGAAACCCCCAAATAAATAATGATCATCAACCCTACAACAAGGTTTGGCAAATTTCTAAACATGGCCTCGTAGGAAAACCAAAATCAAGAGAAAGCGATGTCAAAAATAATGCTTCAATTGTTGAAAGTATGGTCACTAATAGAATCATTGTCTCGAGTTAAAAGGAAGGAAACACACAAAGTATAAGCGTTCAAAAGAAAGGGAACCCTCAAAGTAAGCCACAAGGACAAAACAAACTTCTAAGACAAGGTAACAATACTCTTCATTGTTCTTGTATATACCATGTTTTCTGTAAATATATTGCATATATACTTCTTAGAAGATACCATGTTCAAAGAGAAACTACACCCTATGGAAATAACAACAAAATAACGCTTACTCACCACCGCCATGTCGAAATTAGAACAACGCTGGATGAAATATCAACAACCCCCGGGGTAACAATTCAAGGTGGAAGCTAATACAAGCAAACAACCGCAAGATGGCTCTAAAATTGAACCCAAATCCTGAAGAAACCTAGAAGAAGTAAAACGTAAAGAAGTCAACCAAGAGTAAACTGCGCCATTTGACGACCTACGTAAGGGATATGGGCGAATGCATTATAATTTCAGTACCTCGCATGCATGAAGAAAAGGATTTAGGAGGGAGATAATCTTAAATAATAAGGATCCATTGAAGATGATGAAGTATCTATCCATGTTCATCATTGGAAGTGAGCGCGAACAAATTATATAGTTCAATAGATTTAGGAAGAAATCTTCAAAATAAGTCTTAAGTATCCATGGTTTTCCATCCGCATCCATGATCCCATGATGAAATGAAGAAGTTGGAATTCTCAAGGCATGGACTTATAGAAACTCCGGATCATGAGAGGCAAAATGAAAGTAGCAACACAAAGACCAGAGAGAGAAAGAAAATCCAACAACCAACGCTACTATATATCAAGAATCATATGATCACTTGATATAAACCTCTTCGAAATCAGCGTAATAGTTTAAAGTTGTGATGAAGAACATGTATGGAAGACTTATGAATGAAATCACAGAATCCATGACCAAAGGTTCTCCTGATGGAGTGAGAGTGAATACATGATAGCCGTTCCAAACATACCTCTATAGATGAGCCATTATATCTTCTCAGAATTCCATGGTTGGAGTTTACCCCAAAACAAAAGTAAGGAATGTTCTCGTAATAATTGAACAAGTTAGTTGCATGTAGAGCAACTTCAAGGTTTCATGGAGGTATACCCAAATAGAGTCTGTATGATGAGCGTAAAAGAATATTTCATGCCTTTACTCAAATAACTGCGCAGAGCTCCAATGCATAAGCAGAGCTGCAGAAAAGTTTCTATAACAGATAAATGCATCGAATGCCACTCAAGTCAGATGATGAATTTTGAATCCATACAAACTCTCATGATGACAGAAAAAAGTACCACATGGGTATGTTCCAGTTTGACCCTTGCCAATATGTTATGAGCTAGAAGGAAACAGGAATCCAACAATGATATACTATATTGATCGAGCTATGAAGAATTCAGAGAAAATCCGCCGTTGTTCCGTGAGATCAAGTACATTGAGATCAAGCATTACATTCTCCATGTGATGAATTCCGTGAAAGGAGAAGTGGCTTCCAATATATATGACCAGATGTAGCCGTGATAAGATGATATTTTGGTAAGGCCTCTATCTAAGATGAAAGAGTCGCTGCATTCTTAAGATGAGCTCGTGGAGATCTAATTTCCCATTGAAAGAAAAGGAAGAGATGACCCCAAGTTGGGAGGGAGCACCCACGGGTTATTGATTTCTGGATATTCATTTTCAGTTCAAAAAATTTATCCGTGATTACGCCCCTCTAGTTTCTAGGAAATGGTTTGAAATTTATGATTGATAAGCATTTTCCTGGAAAAATGGTCCGCATCGTAAACCAATTTTTAAATGCTTCGATAGATTGTTGATGTACCCATAGACAGTGATTCCCCGCATAGAATGGTCTGTATCAACCTTTTTCTCTCGGGATGGTCACTCTCGCAGAGGTCAAGAAGACTGGCCGGTCCATTGTTGAGTCATTCTTTCTAAGTTCACATTTGTAAGCAATTTCGAAGAATGGTCCGTTCAGTATTTTCATCATGAGAGAAAGAAATTTTTTGTCATCATTTCGCATATGCCAATATGTCAAAGACATATATGTGTGCATGGAAGCACTATAATGAGTCAACAAATGCATAGATGGGAGATCACTTTGTATGGATGCATTGGACATTATTGGCTTGGAACAGTTTGGTTGTAGGTAAGAAACACTCATTCTTGAGAGCGATGGATCGTGGATAATTCTCCCAACCATTGTATTGAAGAATTCACTAATTGGTACATGTGAATGCACAATGCATAAGCCACACCTCATACTAGTAATCAAAACAATTGGAAATAGTGTTGTAGGTGCAAGTCCAAGAAGTTATCAACATGATTATCAATCAACAAATAGATCAAATTGTCAATCAGACTATTACATAGAGTTTACCAGAACCAAAAAGTTTTTCTTATCATAATTAAATATAGGTTACTAAATAGTGTCCCAACAATACTAAACCTGTCCAAAACTCATAATGGTTTTCAACAATGTGGGGAATTAATTAACCTAGAAGTAAGCATACATACATAAAATCACAAAAAAATTAGTAATTACATAGAAAACCACAATCATGAATTTAAACATAGATATAGAGATTTATCTTGAAAACCCAAATGAGAAAACTCACATCAAATGGCTTTGCTTAGCCTTTTCTTCTTAGCAATTGCAAAATCACAATGGTGTTTTATCTCTCTAAAGCACTAAGATTACAAACTCAAAGAATAATTCCTAATGCAATCTCTTTCTTCTCTACCAGATAACCCCTCTCCAACACTATGCAAAGGTTTATAGGTTTAATTAGCTCGTTGGGAGAAATTAGAAGGCCAGTCACCCCATAGTATTTAGCTTCCTAACTTTAGTGCTCTTCCTCCTCTGGCTTTGTTGGCAGTGCTTCGGCTCATGGTTCCTTTGTCTTGTATTTTCTTTTTTTTATTCCTTTATCATTTAATTTGCTTTGTATTTTCCTTGGGTGTGTAGAACTTTGGATGCAAGTGATAGAGAATTAGACAAGTGTGGGGCCCTTCACATTGTCAACCACTCCTATGTATTTTCATTAATGTCCTAGCCTTAAGCTTCCTTTGTGGCCAATATTCTTCATTGCTAATCCATTAAAGCCATTCAATTTTTGTTTGGATCTAGCTTTAGATCAACTATGGTCTCAATTATGACTTGATTGGTGCTAGTTTTCCTCTTCTTGTGTGAAGATCTGACTACTTTCTTCTTCTTTTTATCAAAGGTGAGAATTTCTAAGCATGTTACTTTGTCATCACCTTTAGAAGGATGCATCGCTTCAAGATACTACCGAAAGTTGGGATTATCTTGATTGAGGTTGTAGAATTCTTCTATCATCCTTGACCCCATGTCAATATCTATCTTGAGAGTCTCCTTGGAGTAGGGTCATGGTTCTTATTTCTCTTTTGGTTCTGAAGTTGATGTCTATAGAATCTCTTATTGTTTCCTCCTTGATTTTGAAAGGTCAATCACTATTTATTCATGGTGATCAGATCCATGTTTGTCTTGGAGCTATCAATCTTCAACTTGTGAATCTTCAACCTATGGAAATGGTCTTTTTTTATTTTAGTGAGAGGTGGAAGCTTTTGTCTTGTCTATATTCGTAGCATCCATTACGATAGTGTCTAAAGGTACTTTGTTTTCTTTCTTCACTTTGGGCATTCTTTGTTTTCAATTGCTCAGAAGCTGGCACCCTTCTTTAAATTCTTCAAAATATTTTTCATCATAGTAAGCCCAATGTATACCCATTGTAGTTCTATGTTTATCAACCACTCAGACCTTGGCGTGGATCATGCATTTTGAAGTGTTCTTATCTGAGCTTATATTTGTATATTTACCTTTCTTCCATTCATGCAAACATGATGTTGGTAAATCCACACACTAATTGATAGGAACATAAACCTTCAAGCATTTTAACTACAATGTTTGAATTCAACAAGATATAATATTTTATTTGTAGAACACTTGCAAATGTGTATGAACAAGATGTTGCAATCCTATTTTCGCTAATTTTCGCCTAGAAGAAAAAAATGATAAGAGGATCTACTAATATGAAATTACTTCAAGATCTTCCTGTCACACTCTATCAATCAAATGCAATGAATCAATAAGAAAAAAATCTATATTGATACAAGTCATGTTGTTTCCTTTCTAAATGTTTTTTTCAAAATGTCTATGAAAATAAATCCAAGAGAAGAACTGTACTTCAAATAACAAATGAATTCAAACTGTACCCCTCTATTTCCCTAAAATAACAAAAAAATTGATTTATGTGTTTTTTCTTAAAAAACAAAAAGTAGGAAATACCACAAATTCAAAACTTGCATAATAGGACTCACAAAAAACCTAAGATACCAATGACAAGTTACAAATGTAATAGATACTTTAGAGGTGAAAATAAAGTTTGCAAGTCTAATCATGAGAAACTAATTGAGAGTTGCAATTAACTCACAAGAGACATTTGTTAAGGCCATGACATGATCATGAGTGTTAGGATAAAAGTCATGATCACATCCCCAAATTCCTATAAAGGAAATAATTTCAATGAAAAACTTATTGACATCAAAGTATCTAAAATCTTTACTAGGCTAACAAACAAAAAAGACCTAAAAGCTACGTGAATCTAGGTAACCAACCACAAATAGGAAGAATTTGTTAGAATTATCCCTAGTGGATTCACTAAATCTATTGCATAAAATATTTCACAAGCTAGAAACTAATATTTCCCTTAGGATGGTTAGCCAAACCTAAGACAAATCAAATATCTAAGCTATCATTTTCCTAATTAAATTTGATTTCAAGTGAAAGCATAAGTAAGAAGAAATATTAAACAAGAAGAGAACCTATTGTGATGCTTTGCAGTCCTATCTTTGAATCACTAGTCACAAGATCAGGGGGAGAGATAATCCAGTGACTCCAAACTCCAAGATACCTTCACACATAAGCATATAACACCTTAATCAATCTAACGACACCAAAATGTTTCTTCAAATGTAAAATAACTAACTACTTGCATGAACTAAAATCAAATTTATCAATTTAACAACTATTAATTATTAAAATGTAAATTCAACACACATATTTTAGACATAAAATATTGGGGGGAAGTGGGGAGGGAGAGAAGAGAGATCTCAATTACTGCATAAAAGATAATTAGAAACATTATACATGCCAAGTGTTAGTGGATGCCCTCCTTTCCAATGCAGAAGTTCATCTTCATTTCTTTCCTTTTGACCTCAACCCTTCCAAGCTACAATAACCTCACATGGACTTGAATAAGAAAATCAGATGGTCAGTTCTAAAGCCCTAACTCATAAGGAGGAGATTTTTGGCAGTGTAATCTTACCAAACATTGAAGGTACTCTCTCTCCCCTTGACTTCCTATTTATATGGAGAAAGGTGGTTTTGGGAGAGAAGTATTTTCTTGGTTGGACTGAAGTGTAGCCATACAAGTGGCATCATCATATTCACCCCACTTTGAACTTAAAAATCTTTATATGTTATATATTTTCCCTTAAATATAGGGATGATCATGACATCTGAGCCCGTATGAATTGCTCAAACTATAAAAGACCTCCTTGACCATATATGTACCTTCACATCCCTTCATTATCAATCCATGGTTACACCACCAACTCTAGTAGAGGAGACAATGACATCCATGATGACCAATTAAAGATTGGTCATCGTGATATCCCTTCATTGTCAAAACCATAATTTTGTGTGTGTTTTGTAGATCAATTGAAGGAGTAGGGAGTATGGGTGACAACACATGATCTATCCAAATGTCACAGTAATCTCATTAATTACACCGAAGTTGAAACTAGAAATAAGGCTAAACCTAGATATATAGAATCTGGATCCGAGATATATGGATGAACATTGAATGGGAGGGAAATTTTAAAATATTAATTTGAAACTATCATGATGTGGATGTTATATAAAATGGAATGGGAAGGAAATTTTAAAATATTAATTTGAAACTATCATGATGTGGATGTCACATAAAATGGGAACTAAAATTTAAAAATATCAAACTTTATTTAAAATGATTTTTATTTTTTATTTTTTATAATAAATATATTTAAAAATATGTAAATAGTATTTTAATATTAATGTTTTTCACATTAATTTCACATAAAATTTATTTTTATAAATTACTTATGATAACTGGTTTTTAAAAGTATAAGTTTAAATTCCTCCTAAATTGATGTTTATCCACACCATGTTTATCTTCACTATGAGTCTTACTCTACTACTAGTGTCTCTCCCATATAGTGTTCAAATCCCATCACCTATTTGTTTGCCACTTCATCTTCATGTCCATGGCGTCTTTATGGTTTTGAACCATTTGTAGGTTTTGTTGAAGCCATATTGTCTCAAATAAAGGGTCAAGCACTTGGCTTTTCATCGGCATTCAAGAAAGGATGAAGGGTGTAAATGGAAATGAACCATAATAAGCACAAAACCTTTATAGCAAGTATGATTTCATTCAGGTAAGGTGTCTTTCACCTAAGGATGGATCTATTGCAACTACCCATTAAGTTCAAAATATTAGTTACTTGGTTTATGTTTGGTTTGATTGGTTTCATTCAGGTTCTCATGGGTTTCTGCTCTAAACTTATTTGGGTTTT
>SNQJ01S0063534.1:64485-86822 GCA_010110895.2 Picea sitchensis
AATTGATTGAAGTATCAATGAATAGCAAACAATAAATAGGTGAAACGAAAAGTCCTTAGCTGAGATGATTTGTCAATCCAAACCTTGACTCTGCCATAACCAAAATTCAGGTTAACCAATTGCAAATTTGTTAATATTTGATACAGGTTAGTTTACAGGTTAACCAATTGCAGGTCAACTTACAGGGTTTAAATTCTCACCAATGGAAAATATTTGATACTTCTTGTACGAGTTGGATGGATTTTTCAGGCAAGGTCGGTTTGGACGATGGACATCGAATAGATATGGATGTTTGATACAGACAACAAATATGCTTACACTAAAAATTCCAATATAAATCTAGTCGTGGAGTTACCACAAAACACAAAACACTGAAACTAGACATCCCATCTCTTATGCAAAAAGTACTTGAAATGGGAAAGAAGAAGGTGGTGATGAAACACACTCAAAACCTTAGAAGCTACCAAGTTACTTTCTCAAAACGCAAGAACAGATTGCTTAAAAAAGAATTCAAGATTTCTGTTCTATGTGATGCTAAATTCGTCATTATCATCCTCTTTGAAACCAACAAGATTCACACGTTTTCAAGCGACAACGAGTAAGTCGTCTGTCCCTTTCGATCCCATTCATTCTTCCATGTATTTATTTGTAAGTATTTGGTTTCAGTGAAATAGTTGTCCCACTTTATCATAATAATTTTTAATACTAGGAAACATGAACACCTGGCACTTTGTTTGGTTAGTCGTGGCAAGTGATCTATCCAGCTACCCGTCATGTTGTCCATCTGTCTTCATGTCCATCCACTTTTTGAAATGCACGTTGCATTTCTTTGTTAGCATGGCTGGAGCATGCCCGACGAGGTTAAGGGGCTAGGTCAAGGGTTCGAGTCACTGCAATTATAATGTGTGTTCTCTTTGTTGTTCCTGTAAATTTGAAAACTATGATTATTTCCATGCGCAGGGTGTGGTCACCAGTCATCAGTCTTTCTGGTATGGGAAGCAGGGTGTGAAAGAGAGGATAATTACTCAGCACCTTTGTCTCGTCTCGAGGGATTACGCAACACAACGACAGTAGGTTACTCACGTTAGACAGGAAGGCGAGCAGAGTCGGTGAACCAACAATGGAAATCAACTATCATGTGTTTGATTGTTGCATAAATGACAACGCGCCATCCTCATGCATAATCCTTCACTCCCTTTGGTCTAGCATTTTCTTTCTTTGAATAAATGAATTCAGAAAGTGTACAGAGCACCGAATTCTACAAAGATTGTTGCAATTTTTATCCATTCGGTGCCAAAGAACCCATTTTCAGTCGATTTTATCCATTCGTTCGAGAGGTTGAATGTTGAATTTCATATAGTTTCATAAACATGAAAACTATAATCAAAATCTCTTATACATCGATTACCAAAACTAATATTCACTCTCGATTGAACTTTGACAAAAGATATAATTCATTTTTTAAGTGTTTTTAATCTTTAAAGGTTTTGGGTCTAATTACAGACTCTTGAACCTGAACATTGAAGAAGTATTGTTTTGAAATTTCGTCTAGTGAAACTATCATAACTATAAGCACCCAACCGGGATCTCCCCTAAATTATTCGCCAAAAATAGTACAACTAATATCAAACATGCAAAAGATCAAGAGCATTAAAAGCACACATGCAAGCAAAGTGTCACAGTGTTTGGAATGCAAAGTGTCATGGTGTTTGGTGTATGTCGATGGAAAACTGAGTCAGATTTATGAGCAGAACGAAATGAATAAAAGATTGAATACAATAACACAGAGATACGGAGAACAACAATATATATCTAGTGAACAATAACTTTTATTGAATAAATAAAATAGGCTGAAACTGTAAAACTGCAGAACTGAAAACAACTTGCTCGAATGGTGTTAGTTATCTCTGAGAAGTGATGTCGCTATTACATGCATCCATATGAGAAAAATGATTACAATGAGGCTCCAAAGACATTTTTAACATTACTCATGAATTCCAAAACCCTAGTCATCCAAAAGCCTAACCCTAGGAGATGAAATGCCAAAAGTTATGTGGGTCTCGATGGGTAAGTTGGTACCTTAACTTCCCGAGGTCATAAATTTTGCATATGACCTTCGTTTTAGGCATGTGATAGCCCATTGGAAAGGTATTTTTGAGAATTACACATTATTCCATCAAACTCTGACTTTGTCTATAGTTTGATTGTGGCAATCCAAAACAACACTGTTTAGGGCCCCAAAACGGCCCTAAAAGTACAAAAAGATGTATTGACACAAAGACTTTCAAAATAAGCTAGTTGGAATAGGTGGGCGGCCACCAATATCGACCTGGATGTTGTGTAGGGCTTCAGGATAGCCCCGGAAGTGAAGAACCCATAATTACAAAGAAATGTTATCATTATAGACAAATGTGTTGAACTACAAAACTGCCAAGAGGAGCCAATTGGAATAGGTGGGTGGCCACCAATATCCACCTGGGTCAGTCCTCCCCCCTGTTGACAATTAAAATTGTCAACGAAGTTTTTCCCTCAAAGTGTTGCTAAAGCCTATTATTATAAAAGAAAAATAATACTAGTAGGTGGGACCCCCTTAAACTATTGAAGATCAAATCTGTTCATTTTTTATGTTGTGATGATGTGCGACAGGGCTTACATGGTTGATGGAATCTTTTGTTATTGGCTATGGTTTGAGCTTATGAAATGTTGGTTCCTTATGTTATTATGGCCTATGTTATTCATTGCTATCATTGCCACCTGTTCTTATCGCACCTGCACAACAAACATTTTAGTGAAAACACATAAAAGGCAGTTTGAAGAAAGGCATAATTACTATAACAAATGCAAAGTAAAAGGGGATCTAACTCTGCAATTTTATTATACCACATACAAACAATTGGAAGGAAATAGGGAACAATGCAACGGTGGCAAAGGTGAAGAATTTAGACTATCCTATATACTATACTATATGCATGAACAACTTAATGGTTATGGTAAATCATAGCTAGCAATTTAATGGCCATGCGATTTAATTGAGTTATGTGGTCGATATACATATGGTATCTTTGGATAAATGGGAGGTTGGTGGCTCATTTGACAAGGTAATGGACGTTAATGGTTATGTGATTTTGTTTGAGTTATATGATGTGAAATGGAATATGGTGGTCGCGCTATTGGCTTTTAATGTGGTGATGGTTTCGATACATGGTTTGATTAATGGTGTTAATGAAGAATTTGTTGGCATGTACTGTTGAATTAATGAAATGTGGGTGGAGGCGATGTGCATTTACAACACATCACCTTTACTCCTCCCGTTAGCCGCCACCCTATTTGGGCTATTGATCGATCTTACTGCTGTGGTTATGCTATGAATTCTTAGCAGAGAGGAACCGCTCGACCAACTCTCGTTTTAAGGAATTCGATTACAGGTGTGTCTTTTTTTTGGCCATTCATGACTCTGCTCTGGTTATGAAATGATTACTGGCTCAGGTGTATTGGTTTGTGTTTTTCTAAGTATCACAACTATGTAAAAATGTGTTCTTGGAATGAAGCATTGATGGTTTTTCTGCAATAACATTGTCCATAGAATTTATTGGTCACCTTGGGTGCTAGCTCTTTATTATCCTTGTTGGTTTTAAAGGGAGGGTTTTGTTGGTTTAGGGTTGGTTGGTTGTCCTCACCCATTCGCAGCTATGCCAAATCTCTGGTTTTTATGGGTTTAGTGGTTGGAGGCTTTTTGCGTCACTGTGTTTCGTTCACTTGGGCATTGGTTGATTCCACCACTAAGGGTCATGAAGTGGGTTTTATGTTCTTACTCGACCCTGTCTTCACCTCATTACTGTGGTAATTTGAACGAAGAACACGAGGGTTATACCCTAAGTGCGTTAAACAACATTGCCAGGCCGAATGGGAGCCTCACCTCTTTGTTATGGCCCCATGCCATGGATTGTTACATGTCCACGAATGAATCATGGCACTCTCTGTGTGTACACCATTGGCCTCGAAGTTTTCACCACTACAAGGAGTTGGCTATATTCTCCCTGTGTCCGCTACAGAACAAACCTTTAGCCTCCAGTTTGAAGTTGTGTAGAGAAGACCGTCGAGCCTGTCAAGTTTACTATGGGTTATTGTGGATTGAATGTATTGTCGATTAATTTGATTACAGACTCACCCAGTCGGTCATATGACAGTCGTGTTGATTTGGCATTTAGTTACCACCTCTGTTATAACAATGGTAAACCCTGCATTGTTATTTGCATAACTCAAACTACACAGTCTCTCCCCTTATGTTTAATAACTCAGTATTGTTAATTAAGAAGGTCGTTGCCCCGATCCAAATTGATGTGTGGGTATGTGTGGTTACCACAACTTGTTATGGTCGATTGATTTTCACGACAGTGGTGAGTTGGTTGGTTGATACACTATCACTGGTATTTTGGTGCTAAGGATTGTTTGGATGATTAGCTGGCATTGGTTACAAATGCTTGATGTTGCTCACGCATACCGCGTTGTGTGTGTGGTGTTTCTGTCATGATAACTGTTAGTTTCTTTTTGGGGTCGATTGGTTATTGCAACCAAGAAGACCGTATGAATGACATCCAGTGCATGCTTGTGATTGTCTGATTGTATGAGCCAAGTGTGCACATCATAGTCAATTACAGTGTGACTAAATCGAAGCAATATTGTATTAAATCAATGGCTCAACACGATGGGTTGAGTTATTTCCGTGACTGTGTGTTTTTTTTTGTTTAGTGGAAATGTTCCATCGTGGTGTTTTGTTGGTTGCACACTGTGTATAACATGGATGGCTTGGGTTTCACACTCAAGGATACCCACAGGGTTTTAAGCATGTTTTTTTGCAGCTCGATCATTTGTTGAGACAGGCTTGTTGTTGATACCTCTTTGTGTTGGATGGGTGGCCCAAATTTTTAGAGTCACATTAAATTGGGCTTGCACAGTGGTGGAGTTACACTTGCATGATTGAATTATTCGGCGTATAGCTTGTGTTGGAATGGTGGCTATTGTCTGTTTAATTGTAAATTCGGGTTTTGGCAATTTGATCTTGATTATTTGGTTACTGCATATATATGTTTTACGAATATCATTTCATTTAAAATGATAGGCCCGATTGCAGTGATACTACGACTTCATTGTTAATTTTGGAAACATGAATTTGAGTATATTTGTTGATTGAAGTAATGTATGGGCAGTGATTTATTTTGATTGTTAATAGAGTGGAATGGTTACTGTTTGGAAATTGTTGTAAGATGCAAAGAAAGGAACAAAATCCTCTTTATAGATTGTGTGAAATGCATGTTGTCTTGCGATGGCACTATGTTGGATATTTGATTATGAACAATGAACTAGTTAAATACATAGTAATTGTTATTTGGTCGCAATGATTGTTGGTTGGTGCATCTCTTTTCACATAATGTTTTATGGATCACTTAATTAATTTCATAAACAATAATCGTTCTTCTTCCCTTCCATTATTTCATTTTCCGCTAATTACAAATCCCATCACCTTCTCATATTAATTTTTTCACTCCCTATTCTAAGATTGATTACAGTCAAGAGAAATTCGGTGTGAAAATAGTTGAAAGTGGTTGTGTCTTATGTGGATTACAATGATGTTTTATTGGTTTTATTTGCAGTTGATTGTTGTTGTCATTGAGCAGTAATCATGTTCTTTTCCTCTTAATTACATAATGTTTCGCTCAATACAAACCCCTCGCATATCCTAGAACCCTTTTCACCCCATGCTCATTGATTAACAGTAAAAAAAATTGTATGGATTGGATTGCATGAGTCTGATACATTGTTGAGCCAAATCTATTTCATATTTTTAAGAGTTGTCATGTATGGTTATTTAAAAGACTATTTGCTAATCAATCACGCATGCAAGATGAATTTTTTCAGTTGAGATAGCCATGGTCGAGGAAACAGAGGTAGAGGTAATTGGAACCGAGGCCCAAGAAGGCCCAAGTTCTCCATACATTTTGATGTTGATTCACAAGAGCTCGGCCAATTGTTTCATGTCATATTTTTCAATTGGAGTGGGCAGGGAATAGTCCAACCTAGGCTTGAAAGGCCTCCTTTCCAAGCCCCACAAGCCCCCGGTATCTCCGTACCTCCTCATGTCTCATTGCAACCCGAGGTCCCAGAAAATGATGGATGGTAGGATATTGTCCTCTCGACTGTCTCCCAACATCGTGGCTGGCCCAACTTGTCCTTGCCTACTCCTCCTCCTATTAACCCCATTGTCCAAGTTGCCCCTGATCACTCACCAATGCAATCCTCACATGCTAGCAAGAGATTGAAAACTGAGGCCCACCATTCCCTTGATAAAGGAAAAGCCACTGCTGCCCCTTCCTCACGCTCCAATGGCTCTGACCAATCCGTGTCTTCCTGGATGCATTTGAGGGATGATTGTTCCCACGTGATCAACGAGATTAGGCCTAAAGGCTCTGCACAACCAAAGGAAAATTTAGGAAAACCAAAAGGTGACAACAAAAATCAAGGGAGGGTTGCATCGCAGACTGAGAAATATGGTTTTTAAGTTTTATTTTATCATTGTTAATGACAGTTGACTTTAGGAAATTTTGGAGAGCATGTTTTATTTTGTATATATGAGTAATATTTTTGAAAACAATTTCAAATTTCATGAGCTAAATTTTCCAAAAGTGAATATGTTGATGGGAGACACAGGCAAGTGTGTTTTACTTAACTAATGGTTATGTTATGATTATTGTGATTATTATGAACTAAGGGAGTCACAAGGGGTCCCACCTACTAGTTATTATTTTATTTATAACCCTTATTATAATTATTACTCTTCCCCCTAACTAAAGTTAGTTGAGTCTTTTAATTAACTTAACTTATGAGTTAGTTCAACTACTTCAACCAATTCTAATTTGTTTAAAAGAAAAGGAAAGGGAGGAACAAGGGGAATATAGAAGCAGGAGCATACTAAGGTTTGCTCTTTGAGTTTTTGTTGAGATAGTTCAGTTTTTATTCATTCATTATTCATCACAAGCCTAATTCTCTTTTATGATAGCAGGGTCTTATTGTAGACAACAATATTCAGGGCTGAATCACATCATTCAGACACTTGTTTTTCAGAGGTGTTGATCTATTTTTGATAGTCTATGTTGACTTGTTTGTTTGTGAATTAATTTTCATGACTGACAAAGGATATTGTACAGGGTCGAGTGGGAAGTAGTATGTGGCAAGATGATCCAAATTTTAGAGTTCAATTTTAGTTTTCTGTCAGAGAGAGGTCCTTTTGTATGTTCCATCGGGGATTTCTAAGTTTGACTTTGGTCCAAAATTTCTATATGAGATTTTGTACAGAAAATGACTCTTTGGTGAATTTGAATGAAATAAAGGATTGATTTCTATCTCATCTGTCTTTATTATCATATTGGTGACTTCACTTCTGTCTTTACATTTATTTTAGCAACTGATATTTTTAGAAAATTACATAAAAATTAAATTTTCAACAAGCTTTTTGTTGATAAAAGACTAGACTAAGCACTCATAATTAATACTTGTGAGTTACAATGTTATTTTTGTTGGCTATAAACATAGGATGATATTCCCGTCTACTTTGCTCTAGCCAAGCAGAGTCTGAAAATGCTTGAGTAAGATTATTTCATATATTTTCCTCAACATTTATTTAGCGACCATGCTGGGGAGATCTTCAATATCTCTCTGGTTAATTTTTTATACTCAATTTTCATCGATACATCTTTCTTTTTCTGAAATTGATTCTTTGTCTGTTTTGCTATTAATGATTGTTCCTGTTGCAAGACATCCCAATATCGAGCTCGGTCTTCAAGACCAGACTAACATTGCTTTGAACCTGTTTAACACCATTCTGGACACTGACAATACCCCTGCTGAGCTTAGCCATTCTTGGGTAGCAATTGAACAAGATATTAGTGCTCAAGAAAAATTAGAGGCTAGATGTAGACAACCTAGAAATCAGCAGTAACCCTTTGTTTCTTCAAGTTCTGACCTTTCTTGCATGTCCTTAGACTCTCATGCTTCTAGAAGAAGAAGAGGCTTGTCGCTCGAAATCAATCCTATTGCTAAAATAGGAAGAAGAAACATTGTGTTATATGCCCAACAAAGTGCTCTAAAGAGAACTTTATCAGATTCATCCAACTCGTCTTTCTTTCCCTCATCTATCATTTACAAGATGGCATCTAGTGGTGGCTCTGGTGGCACTGGAAGTGCTCCATCTTCTCAATATTCATCGTCATCAGTGATTGGTAGCTTATATATCCACTATATCCTTGTACAATCTACCACAAACCCCACCAAAGTCATTAAAAAGTATGGGATTTTCAGTTCGAAGAAGACGCCACAACCACACCGTGGCATGTGTCATCTCCTCTTAACTTAGCACCTGCTACTCGTCCACTTCCAAAGTTTAAAAAACATTTTCCTAAGGTTTTAGGAAATAACACTGTCAGTACAAACGAACACCTGGTGGAATTTTCTAATGATTGTCATAATATAGGGGCTAACGACAATGACACTTGCATGCGCCTGTTCATCAATTCCTTGGAAGGAAAGTCTATGGCCGATTTCTTTGATCTTCCCCCTAAGATCCTATCTACTTGGGAGGAGTTAATTTATTGGAAAAGCCCTGCCAAGAAGTTAAGGGAATACAATAATGTCACCTATAAGGATGGCGAGACCATCAAGTCTTTCAAATTGTGTTTCACCAAGTTGTACAATCAAATCCACGAACTTATCCGCCCTCAGAACCAAGCCGCTTTCATGCATTACTACAATGCATTGCCTTCCCCATACCATCATAGGCTTGAAGAAAAGGCCATTGATAATCTCGGTTCCGCTCTACATACTTGCTCGGAGTATGAAGAGAAGCTCGAAATAACTGGTCTTCCCCATGGAGAATCGATTAGACAGACATACATTTCCTCTCTCCTACAACTAGTACAAGATATGAAAAATCGTATGATAGCATTTGAGCGGAAGGGTATTGTCTCCCCTCTCACCCCTAGAGCTTCATCCTCTTCTGTACCCTCCTTTAGAAATCCGGTTGAGAATAATTTTTAGTCTAAAGCTATCTTGCGTCAGATTTGGTGTAACTTTTGCAAGGAACACCATGAGGAAACCACATGTGAGGTAAAGAAGAGTGCCAAAGATAAGATCTTTGGTAAAATACCAGAAGCTACTATCGATGTTCTAGACTTTGCAGAGCCAGAGGATATCATGGTCATCAACCCTAGGAACAAATCCTACGCCCCCAAAGGAAAAATTGATCCTCCCCGTAGTTCTTCTAGCCTGAGCTCCTCCTCAATCATTGTTGCACCCCATGTTCCTAAAATTACTGAGAGTCAAGGAATCACTCCTCATTCCCCCTCTTCCAAATACAATATCTTGAATCAATTGGCCAACATCAAAGCAGATGCAACCCTCCTAGACATGGTTGCCATCCCTGAACAACAGATGCATCTGAAACAATTCATGGAAGGAAAAGCTTATGTTGTAGCCAATATTTTTGAAGAGGTCAATGAAATGGATTCTTCTGTAAATAAAGTAGGTGTACATAAATTTAGATACCCTGTAAAAAATCCCCCTTTTTATATTTTTGTAAAGATCATGGATAAGATTGCCCATTGTTGCCTCATCGATGGTGGTTCAAGCCCAAGTGTGATGTCGAAGATTATTATGGAAGAGCTAGGATTGTCTTGTACAAATGAAAACACCAGAAACATGCTCTCCTATAATAGTCTACAAAAAACAACCATAGGCGAGATTAAGGATGTAACCTTAGTTTTATGCGCTCATCTTGAGATAAGGACAACCCTTAACATTCAGGTAATTGATATGCCTGTAAGAAACCACTCAGTTATCTTGGGGAGATATTGGAAAGCCTTAACAGGTGGATACCTCTCGCTCGACGAGACCCATTTATCCATTCCTCAGAATGATAACAATATTATAGTCCTTAGAGAGGGAATAGTTTCACCCTACACAGAGAGTGTTCCATAATCTAGCGTAAACTATATTGAAGAAGACCTAGGAGTGTATTCCATCTTTGCTGAAGAGGATAATATTCCTTTGGAAAAAATTGATTTAGATGATGATATATGGCATATGCACTTTGATGGTTCATTCTCTAGTGAAGGTAATGGGGTTGGCATTATCTTGGTTTCTCCTGTAGGAAAAATTCATAATCTGTCTTACAGGTTAGAGTTTGCTTGTTCAAACAATGTCGCTGAATTCAAAGCTTTATTATTAGGCATTGAGAACACCCTTAATCTTGATTGTGGTCACCTTTCCGTTTTCGGAAATTCTGAGCTTGTTGTGAACCTGATACGTAAGATATCACTCGAAGCACCCTTTCAAGGGAGTTGGGAGATTTCTTAAGCATGGATGATTTTAGGGGATAAATTTCATTCATGGGCTAATTTTCCATGTTTTTTCCCAAAACAAGATTCGCTATTCTAAAAATTATTCGCCCAAATTCTATAGGATAAAATTATTTTACCTTAAAAATCGCCAAAATTTTATACAAACTATATAAAAACCTTAGAAATTTGAATATTTTTACAAAAATATCGCCAAACATTTTATAGTTGGCATATGAAGGATTAGTAATATTCGCCAATGTTTCTACATTTTAAAATAAATTTCCATCCTTAAAATCATCCCTGTTCTTAAGGGCTAGAATGATTTTTTCAGTCCACCCTAAATGGGTTTCAATTAGGGAATTGGCCTCGAGGACCACTGATAATATCAGAACTTGTATTAGTCTTCAAACTTTCAGGCAAGCGATTATGAGAAATCCCTTCCTTCCTCTCAATATGGAAATGTTTTTGCAACAGGTGGTAGAGTCACAGTTAGGTCCCTTGTTTGACAGTTTGTTTGGTTACAAGAGAATCAAAGTCAAAGGGGAAAATTTTCACAAAACCACTTTCATTACTAATTGCGATACTATGCATTACAAATGCCTTCCTTCTGGATTATTTGATGCAAGTACCTCCTTTAAAGGGCCTATACACACATCTTTCAATGAATTGGTCTGTATCCATGCTTACCTTGATGATTTAATCATGTGCATCAAAGGGCTGATAATTACATCAAGATTTCAATTGTTGGGTCTTTTCCAAATTACTTTTGTCTTGGACACTAACTCATACATTTTAAGGAAATTACAAAGACAATTGTTTTCCTACAACACTAACAGTCCTCGCTTGAGGTATTGTGAGGGGCCAACGTGAAAAGTCCTAATGCTGATTGGATTTCTTTATACTAGTAGCCTAGCTCTTCTTTCAATTTTTGTGTTTCTTTTCTATGCTTACAATACCTTGATTTCTACCTTCTAAATTAAGTTTTCTTCCCTTGCTTTTTTCAATTTGAGTCTTTTACTGCTGTTGTTTTAATTTTTGCATTATTACTTCTGTTATGATTTTTGTCCTTATCATCTTTTAGTGTTTGGTCAATATAGGACGTTGGATCAATTCTACCACAGTGACACTCCTGCAAAGTATTGTTAGCCGATAAAAATCAAGCTTACACAACTGTTATGATATCTCCTCTAAAGGGCCCTTGAAATTATTACATGTTTCCACTGTTGTCTTATAAGAAATTGGTTATTTCCCTCTTCTTCTTTCCATTTATTCATCCATTGATATCTTAAGAGAAAGTCTATAAGTTTTCCTCCTTGAAAGTTAAGAGCATATTTCAGTTGAATGATTATGCATATAGTGGTAAAAACCCCTCATACTTAACACTTTTCATGAATTATTCCCAAATTCTCGGTCATCTTTCCATTATATCCTCTCACTTCCCCCTGTTGCATAATTATTCTGGTTACGTATCCTAAAATTATTGTTCTTGGTCTACGAAACCATGAGTTCTGAGTTCTAAATATGTTGCAAACAAATTTTTTTGTGGAGTCGCCAGTTTGTTGACGATTAAAATTGTCAACAAAGTTTTTCCCGCAAAGTGTTGCTAAAGCCTATTATTATAAAAGATAAATAATAATAGTAGGCATGACCCTCTTGAACTATTGAAGATCATATCTATTCATTGTTTATGTTGTGGTGATGTGCGACATGGCTTACATGGTTGATGAGATATTTTGTTATTGGCTATGGTTTGAGCTTATGAAATGTTGGTTCCTTATGTTATTATGGCCTATGCTATTCATTGATATCATTGCCACCTGTTCTTATTGCACCTGCACAACAAACATGTTAGTGAAAACAAATAAAAGGTAGTTTGAAGAAAGGCATAATTACTATAACAAATGCAAAGTAAAAGGGGACCTAACTTTGCAATTTTATTATACCACATACAAACAATTGGAAGGAAATAGGGAACAATGCAACAGTTGCAATGGTGAGTAATTTAAACTATCCTATATACTATACTATATGCATGAAAAACTTAATGGTTATGGTAAGTCATAGCTAGCAATTTAATGGCCATGCTATTTAATTGAGTTATGTGGTCGATATACATATGGTATCTTTGGATAAATGGGATGTTGGTGGCTCATTTGACAAGGTAATGGATGTTAATGGTTATGTGATTTTGTTTGAGTTATATGGTGTGAAATGGAATATGGTGGTCGCGCTATTGGCTTTTAATGTGGTGATGGTTTCGATATATGGTTTGATTAATGGTGTTAATGAAGAATTTGTTGGCATGTATTGTTGAATTAATGAAATGTGGGTGGAGTCGACGTGCATTTACTGCACGCCACCTTTACTCCTCCTGTTAGTCGCCACCCTAGTCAGGCTATTGATCGATCTTGCTACTGTGGTTATGCTCTGATTTCTTAGCAGAGAGGAACCGCTCGACCAACTCTCGTTTTAAGGAATTCAATTACAGGTATGTCTTTTTTTTGGCCATTCGTGACTCTGCTTTGGTTATGAAATTATTATTGTCTCAGGTGTATTGTTTTGTGTTTTCCTAAGTATCGCAACTGTGTAAAAATGTGTTCTTGGAATGAAGCATTGATGGTTTTTCTGCAATAACATTGTCCATAGAATTTATTGGTCACCCTGGGTTCTAGCTCTCTGTCATCCTTGCTGGTTTTAAAGGGAGGGTTTTGTTGGTTTTGGGTCGGATGGTTGTCCTCACGTATTCGTAACTATGCCAAGTCTCTCGCTTTTATGGGTTTAGTGGTTGGAGGCTTTCTGTGTCACTGTGTTTCGTTCACTTGGGAATTGGTTGATTCCACCACTAAGGGTCATGAAGTGGGTGTTTTGTTCTTACTCAACCCTGTCTTCACCTTAGTACTGTGGTATTTTGAATGAAGAACATGAGGGTTATACCCTGCGTGCATGAAACAACATTGCCATGCCAAATGGGAGCTTCACCTTTTTGTTATGACCCCCTGCCATGGATTGTTACCTGTCCATGAATGAATCATGGCTCTCTTTGTGTGTACACCATTGGCCTCAAATTTTTGACCACTACAAGGAGTTGGCTATGTTCTCCCTGTGTTCGCTACAGAACAAACCTTTAGTCTCCAGTCTGAAGTTGTGTAGAGAAGACTGTCGGGCCTGTCAAGTTTACTATGGGTTATTGTGGATTGAATGTATTATCGATTAATTTGATTACAAACTCACCCAGTTGGTCATATGATAGTCGTGTTGATTTGGCATTTAGTTACCGCCTATGTTATAACAATGGTAAACCCTGCATTGTTATTTGCATAACTCAAACTACACAGTCCCTCCCCTTATGTTTAATAACTCAGTATTGTTAATTGAGAAGGCCGCTGCCCTGATCCAAATTGATGTGTGGGTATGGGTGGTTACCACATCTTGTTAAGGTCAATTGATTTTCATGACAATGGTGAGTTGGTTGGTTGATACACTATCACTGGTATTTTGGTGCTAAGGATTGTTTGGATGATTAGCTGGCATTGGTTACAAAAGCTTGATGTTGATCACGCATACCACGTTGTGCGTGTGGTGTTTCTATCTTGATAACTACTAGTTTCTTTTGGGGCTGATTGGTTATTGCAACTAGAAAGAATGTATGAACCACATGCGCTGCATGCTTATGATTTTCTGATTGTATGAGCCAAGTGTACACAACATAGTCGATTACAATGTGACTAAATCGAAGCAATATTGTATTAAATCGATGGCTCATCATGATGGGTTGAGTTATTTCCATGACTGTGTGTTTGTTTTTGTTAAGTGGAAATGTTGCATCGTGGTGTTTTTTTGGTTGCGCTCTATGTATAACATGGATGGCTTGGGTTTCACACTCAGGGATACCCACAGGGTTTTAATCATGTTTTGTTGCAACCCGATCATTTGTTGAGACACGCTTGTTATTGATACCTCGTCGTGTTGGATGGGTGGCCTAGATTTTTAGAGTCACATTAAATTTGGCTTGCACAGTGGTGGAGTTACACTTGCATGATTGAATTATTCGGCGCATATATTGTGTTGGAATGGTGGTTGTTGTCTGTTTAATTGTCAATTCAGGTTTTAGCAATTTGATCTTGATTATTTGGTTACTGCCTATATATGTTTAACGAATATCATTGCATTTAAATGACAAACCCGATTGTAGTGATACCGTGACTTCATTGTTAATTTTGGAAACATGAATTTGAGTATATTTGTTGATTAAAGTAATGTATGGGCAATGGTTGATTTTGATGGTTAACAGAGTGGAATGGTTATTGTTTGTAAATTGTTATAAGATGAAAAGAAAGGAACAAAATCCTCTTTACAGATTGTGTGAAATGCATACTGTCTTGTGATGGCACTGTGTTGGATATTTGATTATGAACAGTGAACTAGTTAAATGCACAACAATTGTTATTTGGTCGCAATGATTGTTGGTTGGTGCATCTCTTTTCACAGAATGTTTTATGGATCACTTAATTAATTTAACAATAATCGTTCTTCTTCCCTTCCATTATTTCATTTTCTGCTAATTACAAATCCCATCACCTTCCCATATTCATTTTTTCACTCCTTGTTCTGAGATTGATTACAGTCAAGAGAAATTTGGTGTGAAAACGGTTGAAAGTGGCTGTGTCTTGTGTGGATTACAATGATGTTTTATTGGTTTTCTTTGCAGTTGATTGTTGTTTTCATTGAGAAGTAACCATGTTCGTTTCCCCCTCATTACATCATGTTTCACTCAATACAAACCCCTCACATATCCCAGAACCCTTTTTACCCCTTGCTTATTGATTAACAGTAATTTTTTTTTGTATGGATTGGATTGCATGAGTCTGATACATTGTTGAACCAAATCTATTTCATATTTTGAAGAGTTGTCATGCATGGTTATTTAAAAGAATATTTTATAATCAATCACACATGCAGGATGAGTTTTTTCAGTCGAGGTAGCCATGGACGAGGAAACAAAGGTAGAGGTAATTGGAACCGAGGCCCAAGAAGGCCCAGGTTATCCATACATTTTGATGTTGATTCACAAGAGTTCAACCAATTGTTTCATGCCGGATTTTTCAATTGGATTGGGCAGGGAATAGTCCAAACTAGGCCTGAAGGGCCTCCTTTTCAAGCCCCGCAGGCCCCTGATATCCCCGTACCTCCTCATGTCTCATTGCAACCCGAGGTCCCAAAAAGTGATGGATGGTAGGAAATTGTCCACCTGACAGTCTCCCAACATCGTGGTTGGCCCAACTTGTCCTTGCCTAGTCCTCCTCCTATTAACCCCATTGTCCAAGTTGCCCCTGACCACTTGCTAGTGCAATCCTCCCATGCTAGCAAGAGATTGAAAATTGAGGCCCACCATGCCCTTGATAAAGGAAAATCCACTCCTTCCCCTTCCTCACCCTCCAATGGATCTGACAAATCCTTGTCTTCCCGGATGCATTTGAGGGACAATTTTTCCCACGTGATCAACGAGATTAGGCCTAAAGGCTCTGCACAACCAAAGGAAAATTCAGGAAAATCAAGAGGTGACAACAACAATCAATGGAGGGTTGTATTGCAGACAGGGAAATATGGTTTTTAAGTTTTATTTTATCATTGTTAATGACAGTTAACTTCAGGAAATTTTGGACAACATGTTTTATTTTGGATATATGAGTAATATTTTTGAAAATAATTTCAAATTTCATGAGCTAAAATTGCCAAAAGTGAATATGTTGATGGGAGACACAAGGAGGTGTGTTTTACTTAACTAATGGTTATGTTATGATTGTTATGATTATTATGAAGTAAGGGAGTCACAAGGGGTCCCACCTACTAGTTATTATTTTATTTATAACCCTTATTATAGTTATTACTCTTCCCCCTAACTAAAGTTAGTTGAGTCTTTTAATTAACTTAACTAATGAGTTGGTTCAACTACTTCAACCAACTCTAATTTGTTTAAAATCAAAGGAAAGGGAGGAACAAGGGAAGGATAGAAGCAGAAGCATACTAAGGTTTGCTCTTTTAGTTTATGTTGAGATAGTTCAGTTTTCATTCATTCATTATTCATCACAAGCCTAATTCTCTTTTATGATAGCAGGGTCTTATTGTAGACAACAATATTCAGGGATGAATCACATCTTTCATACATTTTTTTTCCAGAGGTGTTGATCTATCTTTGATAGTCTGTGTAGACTTGTCTGTTTGTGAATTAATTTTCATGACTGACAAAGGATATTGTGCAGAGTCGAGTGGGCAATAGTCTGTGGCTAGCTGATCCAGCTTTTAGAATTCATTTTTGGTTTTCTGTCAGAGGTCCTTTTGTATGTTCTATAAGGGATTTCTAAGTTTGACTTTGGTCCAAAATTTCTGTATGAGATTTTGTAAAGAAAACGACTCTTTGGTGAATTTGAATGAAATAAAGGATATTTTTCTGTCTCATCTGTCTTGATTATCATCTTGGTGACTTTACTTTTGTCTTTACATTTATTTCAACAACTGATATGTTCAGAAAATTACATAAAAATTAAATTTCCAGCAATCTTTTTGTTGATAAAAGACTAGCCTAAGCACTCGTAATTAATACTTGTGAGTTAGGATGTTATTTTTGTTGGCTATAAACATAGGGTGATATTCTTGTCTACTTTTTTCTAGCCAAGCAGAGTCTGAAAATGCTTGAGTAAGATTATTTCATATCTTTTCCTCAACACCCCCTTAGGAAGCAATGGTATCCATTGTGTTGATTCCCCTCATCAGGTGAGGAAATTTCTGTTGAATTTGGCCCCAAGTGAGCCACTTTCCTTGGTGCAGGAGCTGCCCTACCTTGACAACCCGATAAAGCTGGATCCTCTGCTAGTGAGTTCCCTTAACCTGTGTGTCCACTATTTGATCAGTGGATTCGTGTTCCATGCAGTCAAGGTTGATCTTTGTTGGTGTCAACTGTTTTGTGATCTATGAGGTATCTAATAATGGTGGAAAATATCGTTGGAGGAGGTCCACATTGAACATTGGGTGAAGTCCAAGGAAGGGGGGAGTGTTGAGCTCAAATGCATTGTCACCCAAAACTTTGGTGATAGTGTAAGGCCCATAGTGAAGTGGACAGAGCTTTCGATGAGGCCCTGTAAGGCATTGTTTCTGCAAATGTAATCACACCTTGTATCCCACTTGAAACTTGTGCGGTACCCGATGTTGATCATGTCGTTGCTTGTACTTAGCATTATATTTCTGCAAAATCTCATGGATCTATTGGAAAATGTGTTGAATCCGCTCAATGAATCTGGTAGCTTTCTTAGCCTCAGACTGAACATGGGAAGATTCTACTTGTGTGGTTGAAAGAGGTAGTGTAGCATCAATGAGACCCAAGGGTTAGAATCCCATCCCCACCTAAAATGGGCTATGGCTGATGGAGCTATGGAAAGACTTGTTGTAGTTGTGTTGAACATAGGGAAGACTCTCATCCCATGTACGTGGATGCTTCGAGTTATACATGCGTAGGATGTGCACAATCATCCGATTGACGACCTCTGTTTGGCCATCAGTTTGAGGGTGGAAGGTAGTTGATTTACTGAGATTGGTGTCCAACAGTGGCCAGAGACTCGACCAAAATGTGTTGAGGAGCCTGTTGTTCCAATATGGGATGATGGTCTGAGGTATCCCAAAATGGACCCACACTCGTTCAAAGAAGAGCTTGACATTATCTGTCGTTGTGATGATCTTCTTGCAGGCTGTGAGAATGGCCATTTCTGAAAACCGATCAACCACCACAAATACACAATCATTTCCTTGCTTGGTGGACGGAAGGTTAGACATGTAATCCATCAAGATGGATTCCCAAGGCTTCTCAGGAGTAGGAATATGGGTGTATATGCCTTGCTTCTTGATGGATGGCTTGACAATGACACGAAGTGCAAAATGTGATATACTTGTTGACGTCTTGTTGAAGTTTTGGCTAATAAAAATGTTTCTGTAGAACAACCATAGTTTTCTCCATGCCAAAATGTCCTTCCATTCGACTGTAGTGAGCCTCCCAAATCAGATTTGTATGCTCACTTGCAGGAACATAGAGGTGGCCCAGATGGAATAATAGTCCCTCTTGAATGTGAAAATCATTGACATTCACGCTAGTACCCAAGAGCCGATAGGTGGTGGCGAAGTCAGGATCTCGATGATAAAGTTGGGGACACTGAGATGCCTCATGCCCACAGGAATGGAACACAGTGGTGAGTGCAACGATGGGAGGTCGGCTGAGGAAGTCAACGATATGATTTGTACTCCTTGTCTTATACTTGATGTTGATATGGAACTGCTGCATGTATGTGGACCACTTTTGATGGCAGTCATTTTGCAACTTCCCCTGTGTCTGTATGAACTGTAGAGGCTTGTGATCAATGTGGATTATTGTCTCCTTTATCAGAATGTAATGTTTCCATTGACGAAAAACTTTCACAATGGAATACATTTCCTTGTCATAGGTGGGGTATTTTTGGACGGTATCTAAGAGTCTCTCACTATGGTATGCTACTGGATGACCGTGCTGAGTGAGAACTACACCTACAACATAGTTGGATGCATCAATATTAATCTTGAATGGTTTTTGGAGATTGGGTAAAGAGACTACTTGAGTTGAGCACAAGAAATGCTTCAGATCATCAAATGCTTGTTGTTGTGCCTTCCCCCATGCAAGCGTTTCCTTTCCACCACCCTTGGTCACTTGGCTGAGGGCCCATGCAATATGGGAGAATCCCAACACGAACCATCGATAGAAGTTGGCAAGTCCTAAGAAGATCTGAATCTTGGTTAGTGTGGTCGGGGCTGGTTAGTCACATATGACTTGGATATTAGCTGGATCCACATGTACCCCATTCTCATAAACAATGTAGCCCAAATATTGGACCCTATTCATGCCAAAGGATCATTTTTCCAAGTTGGCATATAGCTTGGGTTGTCGTAGAGTGCTAAAAAATTGTTGAATATGTTGCATGTGCTCCTCCCGATTTATGTTGAAGATGAGGATGTCATCCAGATATACCACCACAAAAGAATTGGTGAAGGGTCTCAATACATCATCCATCAACCTCATGAAAGTTGTTGGTGCATTGTTTAAGCCAAAGGGCATGACCAACCATTCAAGGAGACCTTCTTTAGATTTGAAAGTTGTCTTCCATACATCAGTCGATTCAATAGGAACCTGGTGGTAGCCATACTTTAGGTCAATCTTGTTGAAGAACTCTCCCACCTTGAGTTGATCAAGAAGGTCGTCAATTCAGGGAATTGGGTAACGATTCCATACTATGATTTTGTTTAATTATTTGTAATCAATGCAGAGCCACTAGGTCCCATCTTTCTTCTGCACCAGTACAATCGAGCTTCCTCAAGGGGAGGAGTTGGGTCTGATGCACCCTTTTTGAAGAAACTCTTGGATCTGATGCTTTCTTTCGTCATTTTCCATCAACGATTGATGATAGAATGGTCCATTAGGGATAGGTGCATAGGAGGTTAGATCAATTCGATGCTTGAATTAACAGTGCATCGGTACCCTAGTGGGTGAGGAGAATATGTATTTGTACTCTTCCATGATCCCTTCCAGTTGCTTCTATTGCAAAGAGAGGCTCTGTGTAGAGGTCATGTATGTGGTGTCGACCTTCTGCTTACTATGAGCACAGATCACAAAGAAGATGAAATTCCTGGTCTTTGAAATGACCTTACTGCATTGCTTAGTAGAGATTAAAGAAATAGCAGTAGGCGACGCTACCTCTGGTATCCTATACAATTGTCTACCCAAAATAATAATAACACTGCAGGGTCTAGACTCATACACAACATGTCACTTTCAAAAATATGGTCGACCTAAAAGAAATTCACAAACTTCAAGGGGAGAAATATCACACAATACCTCGTCTTTGAAGGGCTTAATGTCGTAGGGAAGACGACATTGTTGGTTGACACAAAGATCTCTTCCTTGGATAAGCCAACCAATGGTGTAGGGATGCGGGTGCAGTATCATTAGCAATTCCAGCCGCTTGACGACCTTTGATGAGATTAGGTTCTTTTGACTGCCGCTATTGACAATGAAATGATGTGAAGCCCCCTTTACCCACATCTGTGAGTGAAAGAGGTGTTCCCCTTCCTCTGGTTCTTCTGGCTCACTTGGATGCACTTTGGTGGTAGAAAAAGTGGCGCTGGGTTCGACATCGATAATATTCTTCCCTCCTTCTAGATTTGATTCAGAGTCAGAATATGCCTTTGACTTAGAAGCTTTTAGCTCAGCCACTAGTGACTGCTTGGAGCGACATTCTTTGATGTTGTGCCAAGGGATTTTATGGTATTCACACCACTTTCCATTTCCCTTCTTGGGTTGCAGCTTGGAATGGTTGTCTTGAGAGTGGCCATCTTTTCTCTGTCCCTTGTTATGTGGCTTGGGGTCACCTTTACCCTGCTTCGACAATGAGGAGTTTGAAGATCCAAACTCTTGCCTCTTTTGCTTAAATTTCTGCTCGATCTTGACAACATATCTATAAGCAACACCTAATGATGCAATGTCTAGAAAATCCATTTATGTTTGAATGTATCTATGCATAAAACCAATGTATTTAAGAACCAGATGTCATTTAGATTCTTTGATACCCAATTTTGTGCGCAGGGTATGGAAAATATTGGTGAAATCTAGTACTGTCTAGTCCCTTTCCTGATGCAGCATGGTCCATCTTGTGTACTGGTCCTTGTAGCTTCCAACATGGTAGTATTATTCTTTAATGGTATCCATGAAGGAATCCCATGTGGCAGAGACCACAAATATTGCAGATTCCTTTGTGGCCCTTTGCTCAGAGTAAGTATCCCACTAGTCCTTAACATGGGATATGGCCTTGGGGATTGAAAACTAATCTTTTCCCTATCGGAAAAATTGTGGACCAAAAAATACACTTCGAGAAGATTCAACCATATGTACAACATCCTCATATATTAGTCCTTCAAATAATGGAATATAAAAATTTACTTGTACCTTGAAGGGGGTTGCATGGCCACTTGATGAAGATGTGTCTCCTGTGGGAAACCGTTGAAGGATATGTGCAAAGTTGTCCATCATTTCATTCCTTTATCATGCAAGGGATTCCTCGAGAAACAATTTAAAAGGATATCCTTCTCCATCATCTTTCTTCTCATCCCCCATGAGTTGTTGTCGGGCTTGACGCGACCAATCTTGTAAAGGTTTGACTGGTTTGAGTCCCAACTTCTTGTACCCAGATCTTGTCAGGGACATGCACGAAGAAAAACAACTGAAGAGAATACTGCTCTAATACCATTGATCCAGATTTATGAGGGGAACAAAATGAATAGAAAATTAAATACAATAACATGGAGATACATAGAACAACAACAAATATCCAATGAACAATAAATTCTATTGAATAAAGAAAATAGGTTGAAATTGTAAAAATGCAGAACTGAAAACAACTTGCTCGAATGGTGGTAGCTATCTCTGATAAGAGATGTGGCTGTTACACACATCTGTCTATGAAGAATGATTACGATGAGGCTCCAGAGGCCTTTTTAACATTACTCATGAATGCCAAAACCCTATGTTGATTAAGGTTGGTTGTCATTGATGTCAACCCTTGAAGAAAGACCCATAACACAAAGGTTTGGGTAATGGACCCAATAGTGTTTGATGTAAATATGAATCATTATTGTTTTTTCATGGTTGATAAGAAGTAAATATGGATGAACTCCCAAGTGGTCCCCTTATGGTGAAAGCCCTCACGGGAAGACACTTTGTGGAGTAAGAGAACCCATTCTTAATTGTGGAATAATGAGATGAAGGAAAGTGAATTTGTCAGGGAAAATATCCTAGATGGATATTTCTTGTCATGTCATTTCCGGTGGTATGTGGAATGTCACATAATTCCTCACAGTTAGAGAGTTATGGCCATGAGAAGT
>SNQJ01S0063535.1:0-17180 GCA_010110895.2 Picea sitchensis
ACATTGGTCCATGGTATCCTTCACTGATATCATCTTTTATCTAATGGTTTCAAGCGATTTAAAAGTGGCATATCCTTCACTGATATCATTTTCCACCACTTCTTCTACGTGACTTCAAGGGCGTTTCAAATTGGTGCTACTTAAACTTAGAAACAGGGTTAGGCGTAAATTTTCTTTACTTGTATGTAAACAGACATTACTCCATTAGGGGATTGGCTAGGTTAGGGTTAGGATTAAGCGTCTAAGCTTGATTTCTTCGCCCCTATGAAAAAAAAAATATTGGTTCCCTTGCCCTGTAGCTACGCTAGCCTTGCGCCATACTCACCACTTCCGATCTTTTAATCTTATTTAACCTTTAAGAATCATAGAGGTTCTTAAATCACTTAAGTATAAACCCACTTAGATTCCAATGCAATTTGGTTTGAGAGCTCAACCATTTTTCACTCTTGCTATGTTTTCATTCTCAATATATTTTAAGAAACTACAAAAAAGGTTGAGGACTAGATCCAAAGCTTATGTGACTATGGAATAGCTAGATGAAGCTTTCATAAATGAAATGAAATATTTTTTGTAGGGAAAACTATGTGACTATGGAATAGCTATATGAAGCTTTCATAAATGAAATGAAATATCTTTTGTAGGGAAAAATGTGTTAGGGAACTTGAATCCTTATACCTCAACCAAGATGATAATTTGAATGTGACACTCTGGCATCTAGATGGGGTTGCTCATTCTTTGGGAGAAAGATAGATTGGTAAAACATTTAAAGGGAATTTAGCAATTTTAATGAGTTAGGTAACTTGAATCCTTACACCAAACCAAGAGGATAATTTGAATGTGACACCTAGCATCTAGATGGGGCTGCTCATACTTTGGGAGAAAAGATAGATTGGTAAAACATTTAAAAGGAATTTTAGCAATTTTGTAGACATGCATTAACTCAACTAGCAGATTGCAACTCGGATGAGCCAAATGAAATTTGATTCGTGCATTTTTCTAGAGGGACAAGCATATTAAATAATTTAGCGAGAAGTTCCAAGTTATCGAATATAAGGCCAAGTTTCCCCCAAATAAAAAGGTGGGATATTTATATTTATGATCTATGGTTCTATCATTCTAAGACAAGGTTATAAACCCAGATGGTGATGCAATATGAACGAAAAAATAAAAACTAGTACCATATACAATATTAATATATAGGATATACTAACTTGCAAATTACTAAAAGAACTTTTAATAAATACATCTAATAAAATTGAAACAAGGAAAATAACATAAAATTTCTTAAAGAGTTCAAAATTGTCAAAGAGAAGCCTGAATAGTTTTCTTTTCTCAACCTTCCTAAGCTCATAAAATAAGGCCTTGGGAGAAGCTTGACGATACAATGCTTGACACTGAAATGAGTGTGTACAATTTTTATGAAAAGAGAATTAAGAGAGCTTATGACATGCATGATAAGTGTTTCTATGTAGTGGGGGAAAGGTCATTGTAGGCCCATTGAATGAATGAAAAGGGGTACATGAATCTAAAGAAGTAGATGAAGAATAAGGAGAGAATATGTGCCACTTCCCAAATCTGCCTGCTAGGCGAACTCTTTAAAAGCTATGTTTTACTTAGTATCCTCACCTACATCCTCATATATGAGGGTATGAAGGTGAGAGTGGTGGTGCGGGTACGGGTAGGGGGAATAACGATTAAAACATAATAGGGTATATTTTACTCAATATCTCCCCCCACCCTCAGAGCAAGTGAGACATGTCTTCAAGATGAGATCACTAAGCAGTCCATCAAATGTGTCTGATATTTCCCACCTTCCAAAAGTTGTATTGTGATTCATCAGATTCATTATCTTCCGTGTTGTCATATGTCCCTTTTTTCATTCAATCAATCATTGTCCTATCACTATTTGTTTTGTCACCCCTCATTCTTAATGATGGAGAGTGAATGGGAGATAAAAAATAGTCACAAAAAAAATGATGGATTCAATGAAATGGAGATGTGACTATTTGGAGGTGTGGAGGTAGTGAACCATGGTACAATTCTTGGTGAACTCATGGTACAAAGTATTTATTTAGGTTTTTATTAGGGTCCTTTTCCCTCCTTAAAAATTGATAGTGGATTTCCCTCTTGGAGAGTCCTCCTCCATTACTTAGATCTCATAGGTGAAATACATTTCCTGTGTGTGTTAATGTGCACCGACCTAATCCTTAGATGATGGGAGTTCATAATCATAAAATGCCTTGAAGGGGCCATTTTGGTGGCAAAATGACAATATTATATCAATATTCAACATGATGAAACCACCTCATCCATGTACTTTGGGTATTCCCTCAATTCATCCAAAATGGCCCCCTTCAAAGCACTTATTAACCACTTATATATGTCCATCTATCTTAGGGTGATAGGGTGTGCTTATATTGTAAGTTAGTATATTGTTAGTTTTTAAATTTCTTACCATAAGTGACTTACAAACTTGAAATCCATGTCACTAATGATGTAGTGAGGAGTGTATGGAGCTTATAGAGATGTTTGAAGAATTAATCAATGACCACATAGGCTATAAACTTGGTAGTCAAAAGAATAAATGAGCATAATTGGTTAAATGGATCCAATTAACACAAAATTAACATCCTACCTTTAAAGAGTGGAAACCCATGATAAGGTCCAAGATGCATCTTCCCCCTCTGATTGGGGATAACATTATGTTAAGCTTGGGATAAGGAATGGTGTCCACCTTATTAAGTCGACAAGTGTAACATTCTACAACAAACTACTCAATATCATTCTTTATTTTCTACTAGTAGCAGCTAGAGGAAACATTCTTCTAGGGTTTTGTAAAAACCCATTGACTCAAACACACAAATGACTATATATTGAAGAGCTTAGCTTATAGGAGATAACATTGTAAATATATGCGATTCTGGAGAGGATGACACCAATCTTTAGATGAACTTAATGTGTGGTCAAATCCGCTATGTGGTCTACAAGGAATTTTGCACCCAAGTAGGCTTGTTGAATGAGATGGAGCTGAAGGTGGTTGGTTCATCTTGCTGGCCTCCTCTATGAAATGTTCCTCAAACTCTCCACACAACACCCATTATCCCATTTATATTCTAATAAAACATGTAGAATGATTCAAAATTTCAGTGAGGATTTTATTTTGTCATGTGAAATGTAGGGGTCAATTCATTTCATATCTCGGTCCCTTTAAGTTTAAATGAAGGTGTAAATGGTTTCATGACACATATTTTTGGTAAAGTTGCAAAGTGTCTCCATAACCATTCCTAAGTACCCTAATGTTGAGCTTAGTTGCTTCATTAGCTAGAAATTATCCCATTAATTATGTTCTATTAGGACTTAGAAGAAAGCAACCTTTGTATACAATTTTTTAGATTTTTGTTATTAGGAATGCTAACTATTATTAGAGGGATTACTATTTGTGATATCCATATATAGAAATCAATGTCTTTGTTCCAGCTTCATTAACTATAAGAAGGCCCCAAAGAATGGTATATGCTTTAGCTTGATTATTTGTAGAGTTCTTTAGAACCCAAACAAAGGTTGTTTCTATGTGTCCCTCGGGATAAAAAAAACCCCCCACCACACCTTCCAATCAGCCTTTGGACACTCCATCAAAGAAGAGAAGAATGTATTTCTTATGAAATTACCACATCGAAAGATCGAAAGATCAGTGTAACATCGATATGTCCCTACTCACCTTGATTTGTTGTTGTTAATTGTTTAATCTTAGCATGTAATTCAGGAGATCTAAAGATATTTATGTTGTGAGATGGTTATGCAGACTTATTAGATCTGATATCCATGTTTGGGCATTTAAATCTATTATATGTCTCAGATCTAATGATACAATAATATGTTCTAATGCAATATTAACCAGATTACTGTATCATTAGATCCGAGTTTGGAGTCATATTAAAACATAGTTCCTTGTATAAGTAACTTGATGTCCTTCACAGGTTTATTTTCAATGATTAAGACAAATAGAACTGTTACTCAATCAGATATAGGACACATTGAATTTTTTAAAGAAATTAATTGCTCTAATTCCACCCTAAACCACCGCTTCTTTGGTGTTCTTTGTGAAGATCAAAGCTTCTTGAGTGTTTATAGGTGTAAGGTTCTCTATAATGTTCAATCCCATGAAACTATCTATGGTTGCAAGCCTAACCACTATAAATAAATATTGTTTTAAGGAACTATTGAATTCATACTTAATTGAATTGAAGGAACTATTGAATTCATACTTAACTGAATTGAAGGAACTATTGAATTCATACTATAAGAAGATTGAAATAAAGTAAAATAAGGTAAAAACTTACATAACTAATTATTTGGCATAAGCATAAGAAACAATAAGCATATAAGCATCTTTATAAAAAAAACTAACTTTACAAGAAAAATACTAACTTGCAAAATTTATTAACTAAAACCGCAAAACAATACAAATCTATAGTTTGTGAATGTAACTATAGTGTTTAAATCTAGTGTTTAAATCTACAATTTGATAGTGTTTAAATCTACAACTTGCGAATGTAACTATAGTGCTTTAAATCTCATACCTCGACAGTGTTTAAATCTACAGTTTGATATTGTTTAAATCTACAGTTTGCGATTGTAACTATAGTGTTTAAATCTATAGTTTGATAGTGTTCAAATGTACAGTTTGAATGTAACTATAAGAAACTTAAACGTGAAAATGCAACTAGCTGATAGTGTTTAAATCAAATCGAGATAGATGGAGTAATCAGGGGTTAAGTTTCCACAAGAGAGGAGAAAGTATAATAAGGGGTCCAAGGAGGGAATATTCATGCGTATTAATCAAACCCACCTTTTTAAAATGTATTATTGAGTATGAACTTTCTAATTTTCATTTTGAGTGTATAAAAGCCCAGTCATTAAACACATGTAAGAGGGACAGGTAAAAAGTGACATGTCATGGAAGCCGTAGAGCATGGGGCTGAATACAATCAACATTGTGAGTGCGAGAGACAACTTTCATTGGTAAAATGGAAACTCAAATGGTCATTGAGGGAAATGTTTACACACAATTTTTGGAGCAGCAAATGGAGAGAACTAGATATTGAAGGTATCCATAGTAGATGTTGTGGGTAGCTTGTTTGGAGCTACAAATGCACTGAAGAACTAGGCTGTTGGGCCTAGCATGAAAAATTCTTTTAGTGATTTTTCCTGAGAAGTGAGTCATTGTTGTTATTTTTCCCATGGAACCGCATCCTTGAGTCCCAACAATAGAGATCTCCTTGCCAACCCATGCTAGAGTCAATGATGGGAGTGGGAAGGCCTGAGGGATTATGTGCATTGAATGGATATCTTATTCCTTAGATTCTTTGGGTTGAGGGTTAGAGAGCTCGTGGGTTTGGCATAGCTGTAGGAAATCTAGTTTTTTGTGGGAGTGTATTGGGATGTGAGAGACACCTTATTTTGTGGATTCACAGCCCCATCTTAGGGGTGTTTTTTTGTTACAATTTGGAGCAAAAAAATATATGGTTAGGAGGAATTTCCATCCCCTATAGTCATTTCTCATTTCTATTAAAAGATAAGTGATTTTATCTCTCGGCCAATATTTTATTCATGGTTTTTGGGAAATTGTCTGTGTTTGTAAACTCTGATTTTTAAGTGAATTGATTTTTTGTAATATAAATAGAATTGCATTCATGTTGTTAAATATTTTGTTAGTTGCATTTAAGTTTTAATTTTCTATATGCATTTAGCTTAAATGGGTATAAAAAATTTATGGGTTTAGTAGTGGGGACACTACAAAATAACCAATACTTCATTTAATGCCCAAATCCTATCAACCTGTATTGAGAGTGACCAACTATGGCAAGACTTCCAAAAGCCACAAGTTACTCGTTCGCTCGAAACTAGAACAATGCATATGATATGGCGAGAGAAAGATATATGAGGGTATGTGAAATCCAACAAGTTGATTTTATGTTTTACAACTATTACAAACTACCATATGTCTAGGGAAACTAACTTATGTTTGACTCAAACACGACCATTTAAAAGTGAGTTGGAAAAAATGAGATATCATTAAAAAATATTATGAAGTGAATTACATGATGGGGCTTTGCAATTTGTTGTTGTTAAAGCCCAATTTCAATTTTGAATGTTTTCTATGAAATGTATGGAAATCTAGTCCATGAAACAATTTGGAACCTAGATATTAGTATCTTAACCATTTGAAATGGAATGAGAAAATTCCATATTTCCAAAAATATATTAAGATAATCTATATCACAAAATCTATTTTTCCAAATCATTCAAGCAACATTTTTAATCCATAAACTTTATCCATCAATTCATTTCCCGAAAGTAATGAGGGTTTTGCTAAAGGTTGTTCTTGGCATAAGGAAATAAAATAATGCATTGGTGATATTCTGTTGGAAAAGATATTATACGCATCATGGCTAGGTTTATTTCTCACCCTCACTTAAATATATAAGAAAATTGGAATCTAAAGTTTACTAGTGGAAACTCGTTTGCAAAAGACAAACATTGAAAACCAAAAAACAAAAAAACTTGAAAGAAGCACAAATATTGAATCCAGGAATAGTTGTAAATGGTAAATCACATATAAGGAATCAGCGCGGAGATATTCCTCGCGACTAGAGGTAAAACAAAAATGATTGCGGCACTTATAAATCAACTCTAAAACGGTGTTTTCGGCCATGCGTACTTTGATCGTACAATGGCGAATGAAAAAATATACGCAAACGCTAAAATGCAAACGCAAACGCAAATATATAGGGGAAATGAATGAAAATTATGTTTAAATCTATAGTTTGCAAATGTAAATACACACATGTACAAGCTTATGCATCGAAAATATATAGTTTCATGTAAACTTAATGCATACTTTATTTAATGAAAATACAGCTTTATTAACAAAAATACAACATAATGAAAATCATAATACGCTTATTAATGAAAATACTATTTAATGAAAACGTAATAATAGCTTATGCATCGTAATTAGGGGAAACCATCGTACAGTTTCAAAAATATACGCAAACGTAAACGCAAAATATACAGTTTCGTAAATTAATGAAAATATACGCAAACGTAAACGCAAAATATACAGTTTCGTAAATTAATGAAAATATACGCAAATGCAAATAGGGGAAATGATTGAAAAATTATGTTTAAATCTAAATATACGCAAATGAAAATCATAATATAGTTTGCAATGTAAAATCATACGCTTTTGGCGAATGTAAAATCATACAGCTTATGACCCAATATATCACAATGAAAATCATAATACGCTTATGTATCGAAAATACAGCTTATGAATGAATTGTCTAATGTACGTACTGTGAAATATATGCAAATGCAAACTAATGAAAATACAGCTTCGAAATTAATGAAAATATAATGCGAACGGAAACGCGAAAATATAGCTAGCCAGAATTAACATGAAAATATAATGCTAAATGCAAACGAATGAAAATTGCGGGTTTAAACCCATACTTAGAATGTAATATACGCGAAACGCGAACGCTACAAACACAAACCAAACGCGAACAATAATTTTACCTCCCCTCGGCGCTCGGAATTTCCACGAATGGCTGGCCCTCGGGCTTCATGACCCCGCTGCGGGACTCCTGGCTGTCCATCGCCTCCCATGACCCTGGGCAAGGACCACTCAGCTCTCAGACCTCACACACAGCCTCACAGCACTCTGACACGTAGTCTCACATAGCTAAACAAAAAAAATTCCAAACATCAAAAATCGATGTGTGGCAATTATAGTTGAAGATTTCTACTGGAATTTACGTTCGGCCGACGATAGATCGGGCCAAAAATCTTTCGTCAACTATTGTTTTGGTCAATAATCTTTCAAATCGAAGCTATTTTTCTAAATAAAACTTATTGCCTAAAAGAAATATCCGGGTCGACCAAATTTCTACACATAAATCGAGGGCCCGGCTATGGCTCCGTTCGACTTGACGTTTATTTTCTACAACAATAGTTCTACTTGTAATAGATCTTTCGCCTAAAAAAATATATTGTTCGGCCGAAAATGTGTTTTTAGAAATTTTGGGTGACCAGATTATCATGAAAGTGTAACCCACCTTCGTGATTCCACCCAAGGTTGTACTTGTTTTGTAACATTAATGTGATTGTCTCCCGCTCACTGGGAGGGTTCTATCTACTTGTGTCCTTAGAGATGTTACGTTGGGATTGATTGATGTCGTTTTAGATTAGCAGGTGTGGTATTGCATGTGATGGAGGGATGTAGATACCTCCTTTCTCCGCCAAAAACAGCCAACCTTGAGAACTTAAATGTTTGAAATCAATGGGAAACTGGGCTTGAGTGTTTCTTATGTGCCCTAGAGGTCATAACCTTGCATGGTAGGACGCGCGGGTAGTCATTATTATTTTGTCCATTTGATTGCATGTTGCACCCCAGAAGCTGTACGGGATGTGCTAGTATGCTAGTTCGCTATATTGTTTGTTATCCGAATTGTGTGTTGTGTTTGTCGTCGAGTTGCATTGTTTGATTGTTGTTGTTTTTACCTTAACGCTTTATAAAAAAAATCCACTTGTTATGTGTCGCATTTTTTCATAACGACGGGTATCATTAGATATGGTATCAAAGGCAATTCGACCCATGACTTGGGATCACTAAATCTTTCATTGATTAGGATCATTGATTATAAAATGTTGATGATTAAATTGATTTGTATTTGTGCAATTAATCATAGAGGATGCCATAGAGGTAGACAATGTGGTGATAGAGGAGGACGCATTGATCTACAAGAGCATCCACACCGTAGGGGTCTAACCTCCAGGGAGATGAACATATTGTCCACCAAGAACAGGTAGTTGTGATTGATGTGGTTGGGTTGATGAGGTTCTTTGAGAGGATGTCTAAGGTATTGATCGGCCAAGCTGACAAATATGAGGGGCCGGGGATGACGACACCTCGGTGGGTCCACCCCACTGTTGGTACTAGTAGCATTCATCACAAACTCAAGAATGTCAAATTTTTCCCTTCCTAAGGGCAAAGTGGATTGGCACAGTGGATATTGGTGGCCAACTACCTATTCCAACTAGCTCCCCACAGTCCATTGTTTTTCGACACCTTCTTCTATATTCCTTCAATATTGTGGGTTCTACATTTGTGTGGATGTTTGTAGCCTCACACATTCTCCACGTGGATATGGGTGGCCTCTCACTAACTTTTTAACTGGCTTATTTTGTATGTTATTATGTCAACACACCTTGTTGTAGTTACGGGGCCGTTTTGGGGCCCTAAACGCTTGTTTTTTGCTCGCGACAGTTAACCTGTATAGAGAATTAGAGTTTGATGGTGAAATGTGTAGTTCCCTTAAATACCTTTCCACAGACTGGTCACGGGCCTAAAATAGAGGTCGTATGCAAAAGTTACAGCACTAGAAAATTGAGTTACCAAATTAGACCAACTTACCTATAGGTCCCACATAAATTTTGGTGTTTCAACCTCTAGGGCTAGGTTTTGGATGTCTAGAGTTTTTTCAATCATGATTAATATGAAAAAGGCCTATGGATCCTCATCGTAATCCATTCCCACTCGACTGATGTGCTGTGAAGGGCTACATCTCTTCTCATAGATATATACCACCATTTGAGCAAGTTTTAGTTCTCATAGCTTTATAGTTTCATCCCATTTCATTATTTAATAGAAGATATTGTTCATTGATATTTGTGTTATTCTACATATCCCCATGTTTATTGTATTGATTCTCGTTAATCGCCTTTATGCTCCTAAACTGATAAAAAGATTCCCAAAAGTATTTTGAACATGATTAGAAGGAAGTCTTTAGTTTTATGTGGTCCGGCAAGAAAGCAATAGAAAGTTTTCATTTGATAAATTGGAACAATATTGGAAAACCTAAGAAGATTGGAGGATGGGGATTTTAAAATATTTTATGTTTTGCTAAAGCTCTCGCTGCAAAATCTTGTGGAGGATTCTTTTAAGCAAAGTGGGTTGTAAGTAATAATGTGATTCTTAAAAATATTTAAAATTATTTTATGGATTGAATAGCTTTGAAAATGAATATTGAAAGTGAAAGGTATGTCAAATTGTTGGAAAGCTCTTATTGATTATATTCCTATTGTCACTAACTGGTTAGCTTGGAATCCTGGAAATGGAAAGGAAATAAGGATTGGTTCGAATCCGATGATAGGTTCTCATTCTTAGTACAAATTGTCGGAGAGTTTGGTTTCCACACTTCACTCAAAAGGTATTTCCAATCTTGATCCAGTAGCTTCTCTTAACACTCTGGATTTGCACATGGTTTTAATTGAGAAAATGCATAATTTCTAGATCTTATAAGGGAACAAAAGATGGAAAGAATTATGTGAGGGGACTGAAACACTCTATGTTTGTTTTATGTGATGTAAGAGATAAGATTGTTTGGACCTATGATAGTAAAGAACGGATAGTTTATGCAAAACAAGCTTATGATTGATATTTGGAATGGGCAGATCCCCTTGTAGATTAAATTATTTTATTGTTAGGTGATAGATAATAGAATTCTAACCCGATAACTTTGATAAAAAAGTTTTGTTAAAAAGATACTATTGATCTGGTAGATGTTTTATGTGTGACAAGGGGGAGGAAACAATAAATCAGTTAATGGTAAAATTCCCTTTCACAAGAGATGTCTGGAATTATCTTTTAAAGGTTCTTAAGGTTTAGAGAATTTAAGATTGTGGACAACTTAGTGAAAGTTCTGAGAATATGAAATAAGGTATGTAAATTTATTACTGTAAATTAGTTAAATTTTTTTGTATAAGAATATAAATTGTTGATTATTGTATTGTGTTCCTGGCACAGTAGTGGGTAAACTCAGTTGAGATTGTTTGCTCCAAATTAAAAATTGTTCAGTTGGTTAAGAAAAATGTATGGTCATGATTGTTGGTGCAACTCGCTGCCTCGCTGTAGTCCTCCCATTACCCTTTGATACCCTTCCTCTATCTATTAAAATTATGGGTCTATGTGAATTATGGTTTCTTGCATTTTTATTTCAATTTCCCCAATACCTTGAAACTATTGATTAATCTAACGCTATGCCATTATCCTTGGCGTTCTCCTGAGCGCAACTCCCTTCAGACCGTGAACACCTATGGTTAATAAGTTACCCTCAGAATTTTTCCCTTGTACTCAGCGATCAAATGTTCATAAATTCCACCTCATTACTCAACAAATTTTGACAGTTTTTCCTCAGCTATTTTGCATGTTTACATCAACAAATGTTGATAGTTTACCTCGACAAATTTTGATAGTTTTCCTCAGCGATTTTGCTTGTCTACCTATGCAAATTTTGATAGTTTTTCCTCAGCGATTGTGCATATTTACCTCAGCAAATTTTGATCTTATTCCTCAACGAATTGATTGTGTTCTTCAACGATTTTCTGTTGAATTCCATGCGTTGATTTTTTCCCAAGTTAGAGCATTTATTTTTTTTTGCTAAGAAATTCCACTTTCCCTCAACAATTTTTTGCTTTAAAGGCTCAACGAGTTCTCCTTACGTGCAGTGTTTCATTGCTCAGAGATGTTTCCCTTTTTCTCAGCATTTACCCTTGGAGAGTTTTTCCTAGCAACGCGAAAGATCTCTGTCATCGGCCCTAACCTCCGCCCAGCGTTGCGACCTTTCTCTCTGCGTTTTTATGGGTAAACTTGCCAAGTTGGGAGTTAGACTAGCATTTCACTTGAGTAAATGTCTGCGTCCGTGACCTAGGAAGGCAATTATCCTCACGAAATTACTGTTACAAGTTACCTCGTTTTACCTGCGCACTTACCATGAATTTGTGCCTCCGCCCCTTCATCGAACTGTTAAATATGGCCATTTCCTACCCTCCTCCCCTGTGAATGGAGCGTAAGGAACGCCATGCGTTCCCTGTGGCCTCTGCATTTCTTTTGGCATGCATGAATTACAGCGTGATGAATCTCCAAATCGCCCAGCAAGAGTTCCCTGCCCTTCTCCTACACTCGGGTTAAGACTTACGGGTTTCTCCTTCTCCTTTGGCGTTTGACAGGGTTGAACGATGGATTATTCTAATTCGGGCTATTTTTTGGTTGGGTCACCTCTAAAAATTCGGACGGAGTTTGACAGAGTTTAACGCTGGTTTACTTTAATTTTGGACTGCGGTTTCCTTCCCTCCTTTCTTACCCTTCACTGGACAGAAATATACCCACTTGGCGTGCATCGAGTCATTGATTTCAAAAGCGAGAAAAGTGTCTAATCGTGATTAGAGAGTTATCATTGTTTTAAATAATTTAATCGTTTTGTGTATAAAGAGGGGTTTAATGCGTCTCTAGGATGATATATCCATAATCCATATAAGTGAATAATATCGATTTGAATGATAATTCTTGACAAGCACTTCCCTTCATTTTTATTCTCTTAGATTATTGAATAATAGCCATGTGTAGGAAGGTAAAGTGGGTTCCTATATGGAATGTTTAGATTAAGAAGTGTCTTGATGGTTACTTCATTTAACTTTCATAAGTTGAAGGAGGAAAGTTCACAACTCAATGTAATTTCCACTTACTTCATAGAGGTTTCCATATCATTTATCACTTAGATTACCTTGCGCATCAAATTTTAATTTCATGATTGATGGACTTAGATATTAGATTCATTAGCGCACATTTGGAAATTGATGCTTGCATTATTGTTAGATTTAAGATCCTATTGGAGTCTCGTAACCTCATGGATAGGCTCTTTGTATAATCCAATCATGGTTGAATTAATATTGAATTTATATTTATTATAATTTATTGAATTATTGTTTTGTTAGTTAACACTTGCTTTTTGAATCTTTAGAAGGCACTCTTACGAGAAATCCCTTTCTTTAACCTACTACCTTATGAAGTATTCTTGGTACCACCAGGGTCTTGTGGGTCACACGTATTAGATTCTAGTTACCACTATTACCTACCCCGCCGAGGAGCCCCAATACGATAAATTAGAATCCCCCACTGCGAAGTGCTAAGAATAGACCTACCTGTGGTAACCTCATGGATAGGCTCTTTGTATAATCCAATCATGGTTGAATTAATATTGAATTTATATTTATTATAATTTATTGAATTATTGTTTTGTTAGTCCTTGTAGAAGGCCATATTATATCATTTGATTCATCCTTGCAAACTATTAGTTTTTAGTTGATATTTCTTGTTTTTCCATGTAGTACATATGCTTAGAAAAATAATCATATTTTCATAATATTTAAATTACTTTTATCACACTTTTAGTTGACTCATGAATTTATTGAGGTCATGAAATTCACTTGAATGAAATAAATATATATTTTTGAATGTTGGGTATTTGTTTTTAAACGATTTTGTAACCAATGTTTTAACAGAATTTATATTTATTAACATTCCAGTGGGAAATCAATTTTTCATCTCCACCTCTCGTAATATATTTCAGGATTTTTTTCCTTTGTATATACCCCAACTACCCCAACTAGACTATCTATATAACCCTTTATAACTCACATAGATGATTGTGCATATAATCAAAATCCATATCTACACTTCTTGGTAGACCATCCATGAATGTAGTTCCATCATTGCCTTGTCCTTCTCCCACAGGTTGTTATCTCTTTAACAATAATATGGACCATCTCAAGTACCATGAGGTGGACGGAATTGCATGAAAGCATAGGAAATGCAAATTCAGAGCTTAACCACATACCATGTGAAGTGGATTACTCAACTTTTTCAGATGAGGTGAGTTTTCCCTTTTTTAAAGCATTAATTACATTGCAATTTTTTTCATTGTAAATGCACGATCATGGCACTGCAATTTCCTTTTTCTTCCATATATATTAGAAAAAAAAATAATTACAAAATCTACACAAAATAGACTAAGTCACAATGAATATTAATTAAATAGAATATAACTAAAGCTAAATGAATATTGTATAGAAATAATCTGAAGAACCATGGTGTTTTAAATTTCACGTCTACGTTTAGGATCCACAACAGGATCCATCTTCCGGACAAAAAAGACAAGAGAGGAACCCTAATAAATATTAATGAGGAGTGTAGAAAATCTAAAGTGAGAAGTTCATCTCTTTAAAAGACGAATTAGAGAAGCAATCTAAATCATCAAGAATCATGATAACCTAAATAGAGACAATGGTTTAGAGATTAGTGATAGTTGGATCCCTCTCATTCGGGGAAGAAGAAAGTATTAGCTTGGTCCTCAAGACTCAAGAACTTACACCTTTAATAGTTTCTAACCTTTTCCCCTATACTTTTAGAAATTAAATTAACCTAACTTAATAATTAAACCTAACCTAACTATTCTTAAAAAACTTATTGAATCCTAAGGTTACAATTAACACACCTTTAGGTTTCACTTGAACCAACAAAAAGACTAATCTTCTATCTTCTCCCCTAACAAATATACATCATTAAAATCCTTATGATGTCTCACCTTAAATGCCTATAATTAACCCAATATATTAATAATAATATTAATATTACCATTTTATAAATTAACCTTAATTTACCTAAGACTAGCATACTACATTAATAATAATATTAATATTACCTTTTTATAAATTAACCCTCATTTAACCTATAACTAGAATACACATTAATATTAATATCATTTTAATTAATATATTAATAAACAAAATTTTTATTAAACACTTATTATTAAAATTATTTTCAAAACTCAGGGTTTCACTTGGTCAACTTTAGATTTCCTACACTCCTTAATATTTATTAGGGTTCATCTCTTGTATTTTTCCTCAGGTTTTTTTGTCTTGAAGATGGATCTTGTTGTGGATCCAAAACATCGACAAGAAATTGAAAGTACTATGGTTTTTCCGATTACTTCTAAACAAAACTCTCACCACAAAAATCTAAATGATCATAATATTGTATAATAACAAAATTTAATAAGAATCTAAATGTGGACAATTACTTGACATTATATTTTAAGTTTATTCATTATGTGTGATGAGGTATGCTTCAGTGGCATAAGAAAAATTTGCATGGTCTTGAATGTTTAAGCTATTGGCACTCAAAACTACTAATGTTATCTTTCTTTTTCATAACTACTACAATTTTCATAGATATTTAACATAAAACATTGCAATTTCAGAAGTTAACATTAAACTAAGATATATAGACATATTTGTATTTAACACATCTCCTTTCAAATTGATGATTTATTTTATAGAATATTTTATTTTATTTTAATATGAATATATTTTAAGTAATTTTGATAAAAAATGCCCCACCAATTCACCTACAACACTAATTTTAGGATGTTGACATAAAACATTGTAATTAAAATTTATACATGCATTCAAATCTATACACTAAAACCATTTTGGCAAAGACATAACCATTGCAATAGTAATTGTTTTATAATATGAATGGTTCAATAGATAGGCCCATAGCCTTTTAACATATGGATAGTTTATTTATAATATCCAATCATGATAGAATTTATATTCAATGTCTATATCCCATCATAATTGAATTTATATTATTTTAACTTATGCATATTTTTTTTTATAATCAAGACTTCAAATGAAGAGATTTGAAGAGATAATACCCTCGTAGGTATTATCAGCCATAGACAAATTTTGATTATTGTTATAAACTTGTTGCATATGCAAAAATTGGTAAATGTATTTAAAATAGATATAACCATATAATGTAACAAATCCTGAATGTAGGTTCTAACCCATCAAAATATTAGAATAAACTTTACCATCATATATATATATATATATGAACAAATCGATATCCAGATTCGTTCACAAATCGATCCATATAAATATTGTCATATATGTGTATATGTGGATGTTGTCCCAATAATAGTACACGTTGATAATTGTCTAGAAGTGAGTGATGATGCCAATKGGAAGCATGCCCACAAATATAATTGTCTAGCGGTGAGTGATGATGCCAATAGGAAGCCTGCCCACAAATAATGTTGTATAAATAAATTAATTTGTTTATCTAACTAGGTTTTGTGTACATGTGCACATAAGGATAGGATAAATTCATTCACTACATTGGGAGATTACCCAATTGGTCATCACTTATGTTTTTAATTTCTAAAAATATGAGTTAACTTGTTGAAATGTTCTTACCCTCGAAACAAATAGTTGAAATATTATTTGGTTGAATTGGAAACCTAAAAATTGATTTCTACAATGAAAATAGTATTCACGATACCTCATTGCATTTATTATACTTTATATAGTGTTTTCTATTTCCTAGAAACATTCTAGAGAAGGAACATTCTAGTAGGTGGGACCTTATAGTAAGATTTCTTACATTTATTTCTTTCATACTACTACATGGACCTTATTTACTAGAAATGACCTCTATACATAACATGTAACATCCCTTGTTACCAACCCTTAAAAAATTCTATGATACCACATTGTCACATCCCCATCTCACTATTGAGCAATTCCACTTCAAAAATCTAGTGCATAGATTCTACACAATAATTTTAGTTTGTGCATAAATACATGATGTCACATGCACAATCCCATGTTGGATAACTCAACACAACATTTCCTCGTCAAACACTAGTTATAACAACAAAATTACTCATAATACAACTAGGTGTGCAATCATTCAGAGCACACAAGTATTACCACGTGATGCAGGAGCATCTCAAGCGAGCCAACGCGGAAGTAAAAGACAGTTGGACAAGCACTAGTGCAAATTTTGAAATTACCTTGAAGTTATTGCACGATCTTAAATGAAGTCATTAAGAATAAGAGCACTTGTATAATGTAAATGGACCTTGAGCAATTTGCTCTCGTCCTTAGTAGGTAGAAGGCATTTATAGTAGTTAATGCAAGTAGCTAGAATTCAATTTGTAGATTAGACAATTTTAGAATGCAAGAGGGAAACGGGATATAGACACCCTCATTGTGTATTGTAACATTATGGAAGAGAAGCAGCATTGTTGGGAAGAGCAAGAGCATGCAGAGAGTTGTGTAAGAACACCCATGTACAGATATTTGGATTAATAGAAAGTGTTTGATTCAAATTCATGGTTTCGTGTTTGTTCTCTATGTATTGATGCTGAATGGTATGCTCATGAATGTTTGCTTCCTGTTATACATTTTCTTCATATGCTATGTATATG
>SNQJ01S0063535.1:30059-42915 GCA_010110895.2 Picea sitchensis
GTACTAAAATCTGTAGGAAACCTAGGTTAAAACTACAAAAACCAACTCAAACAACTTTTGTATTAGTCCATTAGGTGCAAAAATGGTTTAAACTATAGAAAGTGGGTAAAAATGATTTATAAATAGTAACAAAATAAAAAATTACTATACCATTTTGATTTTTTACCTATAACCAGTGCAAATTGCACCAAAATTCCTCCAATATTCAAACGACAATTGTGGGAGCATCCAAAAATGAAATCACGAGCCGTCTGGATCAGGTAATTCTCGATCTCTTCCTCTTCAATTTCAATGGATTAAATTTTTGAATTAGGTCTTAAATTTTTAGTTATTTAAAGAAAAAAGTAGAGATTTCAATGTACGTGGGTTGTACGTGATTAGGTCATGTATACGACGAGGTATACGCTCATGTATTAACTACAAGATGTGTATATTGAGCCCTACATGTGAGTCTGTTCAAAGGAATTCATGTACAAGAAAAAAATGACCAAAATTAAGGGTTCTAACTCAAAATTGTGTTTTTTTTTGACAGGATGGTGCTTGAATGGTAAGAAAGGGAACATGAGGAGGTTTATGTCATTGTAGATTGAGATCCGGGGGCCCAAATGGCCTTAAAGTGATGTGGTTTATATAATTTTTGGGTGGTCAAAGGGATGATATCCCAGGTGAGGTTATTGGAGATGTTGGTGGGTTACTGGGACCCTGATAGTGAGAGCTTCAATATTGTCGGGAAACCATTGAGAATTGAAGTAGAAGACATTCACTTTCTGACTAGTTTATTGGACCAGGGGGGAGGTAGTGGGATGAAGATATAAGAATATGTTGAATCCCATTGTGTAGCTAGGAAGCCTAAGGTAGGCCATCAAGTTTCTATCTGAGCAATAAAAAACCTCATTCTGAAGATAATTGTCCTAGTTTTGACTAGGATCATAGGTTCGGCCCCGTTGCACCAAGAACTCAGGTCACTCATGTTTTATGCAGTGCAGTGTGAGAGACCCACAATGTACGAAGTATGTACCTCACTGCTGGCCAATATGAATAGCCAGTTGACGTAGTGTAAACAGGGGGGTAAAAGGAATTTATTGTTTTCCTTCATCTTGTGTAGTTTCCTTTTCCAGCAGGTTGTAGGTTTGGGACCTAGAGTTGAGATTCTCCCGAGAGGACATCACGATCCAGCCATGGCACAGTGGACCATGGTGATGAAGTGGCAGAGAGGAGGTAGGGTTTCAAGACCCTACAATGAGGAATTTTTTTACAGGTGGTAATGATAGGTCATCGTTCTAGATGAATATCCCTATAAGGGGATATACTTCAAAGGAGATCCAAACATTCCACTTCCACCAGGGGCCGGTTATGGTGACATAGGTATGTCAAAATGTTTTTACATATTTCATTTTTTTGTATTTTTTTATAATTAGAACAAAAATATTTTTGAATGGTGCTTAAGTGTTGACTAGAAATTTGTGTGTCGCAGACGTGGGTCCACAACGGCCAGAGGGTTTCCCTTGACATTGATAGAGGAACCAGGGAGACGAAGCGATGGGAAGACAATCCAAGAGGGTGATACAAAATGTGCAGGGAAACCTGTCGTGTTTGACTCACATGATACCCATGGTTCAGGTAGAAGATCTTCCTGAAGCAATCTAGCGATAGGTGGTTGGTGTACCCAGGGCATGGGTACAACTCTTTCGACATCTCGCAAATGCCATGGTTTTCTAACATGACACACATCTTGCGCCACATGCATAGATGTTGTGGGATATTATGATACCGACTGCATATGTATATTGAGGGTGTTATCCCCATTTTGTACTATAAACACCATATTTTTTGAAATATATAAAAATGGATCTTCAAATTTACTTATATTTTACAATGTGTACATTGGTTAGATGTTTTCTTTTCTTTTAAATATGTGACAAATGCCAATGTAAAACATAGTTAGAATAATCATTGGATACATCATTAGAACTCCTAGGAATATGATAATATGTAATAAAATTAAATTGTCATTCTAAAATACATACAACTAGGATCATGTACGTGGTAACAGTCGTTCAAGTGACATACTACTGACTGGGAATCTAGGTGAACTTCTAATGATCGAATGCCATGGGATACAAAATCGTGTAAAATTTTTATAAAGACGTTATATTCAGTCAAATTATTTATGGATGTCCCTAGGCATACGCCTCCTGAAGACACCAGTAGACCCTCAGGTGAGTAAACCACCCAATCGGTGGAAGACAAGTTATGTGTGTGACGACTGGCCCCATCTGTGAATCCTAAGTAGACTAACGACCATGTTGACATCTATCAACCAAGTGAAAACTCAATAAGAAATCCGAAGATGAAAAATAAAAGAGATATATACACTAAATTACATTAGTATACAAAGAGTTTCACCCAAGTCGGGGGCTCAAGCATAGTATCTTTTCAAGTAGAGCCCATTTCTGGGCTCGACCAACTTATTCCTTCATAATATTCTAACTCATAGGCCCCTTTTTCTAGAACACATCACATGATCTAAGGACCATGCCACATGGGTTTAAACTTGTCTTCCCTTAATGGTTCTTTGGCCTGATCATAAAAGAGGACCAAGTCACCCTCAGCAAACAACTGAGAACAGATAGACTTATCGCACAAGACCTTAACAGGTGGTTTTTTCGCCTTGATAGTCGTAGAGACATCCTGACGCTGCTCATCAAGACTCTCTAGGTATACAACGCATCGCTCGAGATAGAAAGTGTCAGGTAGGAGCGTGACTTAAAACTTAAGAGAAGGGATTTCGCATTCAATGGGTAATATTGACTACACACCGTGCACTAACTGGAAAGGGGAAAATATGGTGGCACTCTTGATTGAGGTTTGGTATGCTCAGAGTGCAGGATATAGCATGATGTGAAAGTTGGATTTACTCTAACTAACAGTATTTTGAAAAATGGTCTTGAGAGACTTATTGACGGCCTCCAATTGCCCATTTTCCTGGGGTTAATAAGGATAAGAGTGACCATGTTTAAACCCTAGCTTAGCTGCTAATTCTTCCATTATCTCATTCTAAAAGTGACTGCCATGGTCAGTGATGATCTCACTCAAGATACCGCACCAGAAAATAATATGATTGAATATGAAGAAGGCTGGAATCTTCCCATCGGAATTAACTATAGGCATGGCCTCAGACCACTTAGTAAATTATTATACAACCATGATAATGTGCTCATTTACCCCAACCGAAGTTGGGTTGTAATCAATGAAGTCCATCCCCCACTTGGTGAAGGGATCGACGGTAATGACAGGGTGAAGAGGGGTAGGATGCGAGTGCATTTTTCGAGTGAACACCTAGAAGGGGTGACAATGTATCCTCTTCCCTCCATGTCAGTTCGTATGATCACTTTTTCCAGGAAGAGCCTGCATATATCCCCAGGTATCTCTCTTTATGAAACCCATTCAAAAGGGGGCAACATATATTATCACTCGAATATTCCCTATCATACTTCTGTCTCTTCACAAACTTCAATCATGATGCCCGTTAAAACCTCTCTAAATCAATTAAATGGAGGATACTACCTTCCCGAACAGGGACAGGGGGTAAACCAAGACCACTCCTGACCTTCTATGTTTCAAATTCAATCTTTCCCTTGAGCTTGGCATCAAATTCCATAGCCTCTCGCTAGCCCAGTCATTGTTATTCATACTGGTGCTACATCTCCAACCTCTATCAGTTATGTTGGAGATGGTTCAACTACATATGCAATTCTTGTTGAGAATTCGCACCCAACCTCTGGTACTCAAGTTGGGGGCATCACTCTTATCACCACAAGTCCTATCACTACCACTTCTCGAACCTATGTATGCCATCTAGGAGATGACTCGCCCACCTCTGACTACAACGTTGAGAGTATTTCACTGACCCTTGTGAATGATGTTGGAGACATTGAGAAACCTAGACATCTCAAACCCAATCCTAAGCTTCTTTGCAGGACTTGTGAAGGAAATCACCTTACTCATCTATGTACGGTTACCGCTGGGATACCAAAAGCATGTGGATCACCCAAGGGCCCTTCGTATTCTGAGGCATTTGTGGTTTCTTCTCACACTGTTTCTACTTTTATCAACACAGTGGTACCAACACCACGATAATTTCCTGACCGGACCACCTTTGTCGAGGGTGACACGTCTCCTATCCCTAGTATGGTCACCAATTCTATTATGAGGAAAATATCTCTATGGATTGGGTAAACCACAATAGACAGGAGTGAGTTTAGAAATCTACTCAATTCCAACATATGCTATATAAACTAATATGCAAAGGAGGTAAGAAAGAGGACTACCTCATACAAACATTTGATGATGTTCACCATTGAGCACTTCGAACCAAACATTTATACCTGCAACAAGTTCTCAAAAAACAAGAAAAGCAAGCATACAGTGATAATATAAAAGGTTATCACATTAGATAGAATAATCCATTAATATACAAAACAAACATACCCATGGATCATAATACATATATTTTGAAGATATCAATTGGATGGGAAATGAGTATTTTTGTTAATATATGATTAGTAGAAGTGAAAACATTACATACTTCTCTATCAACACGGTTCAGAACCAAGAAACTGAGTTCCTTCCAACCGGTCCTCCACCACTTTAATCCTCCACCAAAGGTAAGCTCATATAAGGGAGACAAAGAGATTCTTCATCAATAAGGGAAGATCTTGGGGGTTTAACACTGTGTTCATACTTAAAGGACAAAGGGATGCAGACTCAATAATGAAGTAATAAATTCTCCAGAGTAACTTTTCTCTCAAAGTTGAATTCTTTTTTTTTTTTTTTCCATAGCTCCGAATTGGGTTATTTATAGACTTCAAAATGAAACTGAAGGGAGGAGTCAGAACGTTTCTAGTATATGGAAGGCCAAGGATCAAAGATCTCCTATCGTGACATGGAAACCCGACATTTAATTTTGATTTTCTGGCACAAATCTCAATGTACACAGGCTGTAGTGGAGCAACCAGCGTATACACTTGTTGTATATCTTGCAAGGTGCATAGAAGTGGAAAATTATTTATATTTGTCTTTGGATTAATTACTCATGGAAAGTAAGTATGCATAGGGAAATGTAGTAAGGACTTCTCTGAAAGATTACATATGGTGAGGCAAATCATTCTCTAACAACATTTGAATACATGAGATGAAATGTACCAAGGATCTACACAACCCTAGATAATAAATAAGTTGAGATTCATTCGCACATGATTGAAGTTGAACGTAAGATTAATGACCATCCAATTGTAATTTTAATTAATTTAGGATCTAGTTATAGTTATCCATATCGTAAGATGGTGGAAACATTCCAATTGTCAAGAATCAATATTGGAAAACCTTGGTTGGTGCAGTTAGCTACGGGGGGAAAAAGGAAAATTAATGAGATGGTTATGACATGTGTAATGGATATGAATGGGGTAAGAAAAAAAAATTATTTGAATATGATACCTTTGGTCTATTATGATTTCCTCATTGGTATGGATTGGTTGGACCAACATCATGTTGTTTTAGACTATTACAATAAGGAATTTATTTTCTTGGATGAGGAAGGAAACTTAAGAGAAGTTCAAGGAATTCCAAGAGATTTCACTATCAGATAAGTTCCAACATTGCAATTGAAGAAATTTTACATGAAAGGATGTCAAGTATTTGCATCGCGCATGGAGGAGGGACCTAATGATAAAGTGCTAAATGTTGAAGACTATTGTTGGCCCTCGACCAAATTTTGAGGAAACCTTGGCCAGGTTTGGACCACTTTTGTACTTAGACACATTGTTCGAAAAAGGAGCACATAGGCAGAGCTAAGATCATAGATATCACTTATTTTGCGGGCTATGTGGACCCAATAAGTGGTTCTTTAGGGTTTTTATAATGGGTTTATGGGATGTTGGCCCATGGGATTTAACCATGATTAGGCCTTATCGTAAGGGTTTCTAAAAGCATAAATAAAGAAGAATTTATGATAGAAGAGGTCATATTGGGATCTATGTGAAAGTAATTGGATTGGCTTTCTGCAAGGGAATGTATGTGTTTTAAGACTCTGTGCTTCATAGAAAATTGGCTCTGTGCCTTGACCTAGTTTTGGAAGGAGGATCTAGTGCTCAGTGCATAGATCTCATGTCTGGTGAGAAGCTTGACTCTATGGCTTAGTGCACAGGAGTGAATGAATGTAAGATTCAAGAACATAATAAATAAGGCAAAGCGGTTGGTGGACATAGCCCCACACTAGGGTGAAACAAGTATATCTTGTGTCTTTGGTTTACTTTCTGTTGTGCTTTTTATGTTATGAATCTACTCAGTGCTCTGATTATTATGTATGATAGATATATTTGTTATTTCTTAGGTGATTTACTTGTGTTAAGAGTAAATTAATGTTAGATATAACTCAGTGATAAGTTCATAGGAACATAATATTTTGTTATTACTGTGCTAAATCTATTTTAGATTATGTTTTGCGATGTTCATAAAGTGAATAAACTAATGCATGCCACTTCCTAAGCATTAATAGAATACCATGAAAAGTGTTATTATCACATATCTATGTCCCAGCTCAGTTAAAGACACCTGCGTCCTATAACCGCCCCTGCTTCTACCTTGGGTGACACTTCACTTTCTTCGCAGGTGTTTCCGAAAGGGCTAGTAGTTAGGGTTTTGTTGGTGTGTTGTTAAGAGTTGAACCCTGGGTCTAACCCTATTCCATCAAATGGTTCTATTTTCGGGACCTGAAACTATGATTTTTGGGAATTGAAGTAAATAAAAGAGAAGCTTTGTTTGTAGATCTGTTGCTAAAGTGCACAATAATCTACTTCACTTTTGAGTATTTGTGCTAAGAAAGAAATCTGATTTGAAGTAAAGAGGTAAGATCTTAAAAAAGGTAAATATTTGTGCTTTGACAAGAGTAAGATAAGTGAAAAGTTTTGTTTCGAAAACATGAATTTGAGTATGTTTAATAAAAAAATTCCTAGTTTGAAGGCTAGGGAGCGGTTCAAAGAAAGAGTTGATGAAAGTAAAGTTAATATAAATGAAGAAAGATATGTTATTCCTATGCATAGAAAGAATTTTTGGACTAATAAGTGGATGCAGTAACCTAGAATTGTTTTTTGCAGAGTGCAGGTCCAACATTGTGATCCTAGTGCACAGTACATAATAGGATGGGGAATGTTTAAAAGGAAAAGAGGATTGACATTGTACTATAATTGTAGAAGATCGGGACACCTTGCTAAGGAATTCCTTGGCGCAGGTCCTATTTGTCTTTTTTGTAAGGTTGTTGTTCATGAAGTTGAGGATTGTCCAAAGTTGATTGCTAAAGTTGAAAGGATGAACATGAGACAAGAAAACTATGAACGAAGTCAAGAGACTAAGGGCATGTTAGAGAAAGAATCAGAGAAATTTCAGACTACATTATTACAATTGAAAGAAATAATGGAAATTCACAAAGATGTCAGTTTACCAGAGATCCTGAAAGTAAAACAATGCATAAGTAAAATAATAGAAGACTTCGACATAGACTGTGTCTTGGATGAAGAAACACAAGTGAATATTATTACCTAAGACACTTGGGAAATCTTTGGAAATCCTACTATGGTACCTTCGTTAGGAAGGATAGGCTTGTTTTAGGGTAAGATGATAACTTTATGTGGAAGAGTTACTAATGTACCTATTATTATTCATGGAACATAAAATGAAGAGGAATTTGAAGTCATTAAGCTTGTTGGGGACAACTCCCCCTTCCCACTTTTGTTATGTAAGACTTGGATTGAGAAGGATCAGATTAGAAGGAAAGCAGAGGAAGAAGCTATAGAAAATAGAAATCAAGAGATAAGGGATTTCATAGCTATAAAAATAGGTCAAATAATAGAAGAATGAGAGGATAAGTCGAAGAAACAGAACAAAGTAGCCGCCTATGAAAGTGAGAGAGAAGAGTTCCAGGTGATGGTTGATGAGGAAAACTCTCAGCTACACAGAGTGAAGGATAAGTTGCTCACAGATCAGGCTATGGTCAAAGAGGTAGTGAGTAAATCATGTCACTCTGTTCCAGGCTTGGCATAGGAGGAACAAGAGTTAGTCAAGGCTCAAGTAGTGAATCTCGCTAAGACCATCCAGCAGCTTCAAGCAAGGATAACAGAATTGGAGACCTAAGCAGTACGAAGCACCACATAGGAAGTGTGTGACTAGAGGGAGGAAACCACTAAGAACACAATAGTTAGGATAAGAGCCCTCACCTCGGAGTGAAAATGAATGAGAGATAAAAGCGTACAGACATATGAATGCCTCTCCGAGGATATAGAGCTAAGAAAGATGGAAGCACAATTACTGGAAGTACAACAACATGCATTTTCCATGCAGGCACAGATGAAGTTTCTCAATGTAGTTGAAAGAATGAAGAGATCCCAGGAGAAGTGCGCAATACAATAGTAGATCACTGCCCTTAAGGGAAAGGTAATGGAAGTCACGCAGAAGCTGCAACTTGTGTAATATGAAGCCTGCAAGGTGTTCGAATAAATTGAGGGATAGGGATCACAATTGGACCAAGTGGTTGGAATAGTAGAACAATGCCTGGAAGGGCCTATTGCATAGCAGATGATCCAGGAGCTCACTGAGCATGAGGCTTAGGAGAAGCAACAATTCGAGGCATCTCGAGTGAAGATTGAGGCCTTCAAAGTAGTACTATCCAGACCTGAGTGAATCGAGACAAGTCAAAGGTGAGTGTTGGGGGCCTATTGGCCCCCGACCAAGTTCTTAGGAAACGTTGGTGAAGGTTGGACTACTTTTGGACTTTGACACATTGCTTGAAAAAGGAGCACCTAGGCAGAGTTGAGATCATAGATTTCACTTATTTTATGAGATATGTGGACCTACTAAGGGGTTCTTTAGGATTTTTGTAATGGGTTTATGGGATGTCGGCCCATGGGTTTTAACCACGATTAGGCCTTATTGTAAGGGTTTGTAAAAGTATAAATAAATAAAAATGTAGGATAGAAGAGGGGGTATTGAGAGCTAAGTGTGAGTAATTTGATTGGCTTTGTGGAAGGGAATGTATGTGTGTTAAGGATTTGTGCTTGATAGAGAATTGGCTTTGTGCCTTGATATTGTTTTGGAAGGAGGATCTGGTGCTTAGTGCATAGATCTCTTGTCTGGTGCTAAGCATGACTTAGTGAATTAGTGCACATGAGTGAATGAATGTAATATTCAAGAACATAATAAAGAAGGAGAAGTAGTTGGTGGATGTAGCCCCACACTGGGGTGAACTACATATATATTGTGTCTTTGGTTTTGTTTGTGCTGTGTTGTTTATGTTATGAATCTGCTTAGTGATTTGATTATTATGTATGATAGATAGATATGTTATTGCTTAAGTAATTTACGTTTGTTAAGAGTAAATGAATGTTAGATATAACTCAGTGCTAAGTTCTTAGGAACATAATCTTTTGTTATTGTTGCACTAAATCTATTTTAGATTATATTCTGCGATGTCCATAAAGTGAATAAACTAATGCATGCCACTTCCTAAGCATTAACAAAATACCGTACAAAGTGTTATTATCATGTATCTGTGTCCCATATCGATTACAAACACCTACGTCCTGTAACCCCCCTACTTCTACCTCGCATGAGACTTTACCTGCTTCGCAGATGTTGTCGAAAGGGTCGATATGTAGAGTTTTCTTGGTGTGTTGTTAGGCGTTGAACCCTTGGTCTACCCTTGTGCCAACAATTGCGCAGTACCAAAAGAATTTGAAGATGTGTTTAAAGAAATACCAACGTTTCCACCGAATAGAGATTTTGATTTCTCAATAAATTTGATGCTTGGAGTATCCCCCATATCCAGTAATCCTTATAGGATGAGTACACTAGAGCTGAAGAAATTATAGATGCAACTTGAAGAGATTATGAAAAACGGGTGTATATGCCCAAGTGTGTCACCTTGGGGTTCACCAATATTGTTTGTTTAGAATAAATATGGTACGCTAAGGATTTGTATTGATTTCCAGAAGTTGAACAAAGTAAGAGTAAAGAACAAGTATCATTTTCCAAGGACACCTAACCACTTTGACCAGCTAAGGGGCATGGAGATATTTTTAAAGATTTATATCAAATATGGATATCACCAAGTGGGAATTACATAATAACACATCAATAATACGTCTTTCAAAAAGAGGTATGGACAATAATAGTTCATGATGGTTCCATTTTGATTGTCAAATGCACCAACTATCTTTATGTGTTTAATGAATGAAATTTTTAGATATTAATTAGATAAGTTTGTCATTGTATTTTTGGATGAAATCCTTATTTACTCCAAATATAAATAAGAGCACAAGCAACACTTAAGGATGGTGCTACAAATATTGATGGAGCATCAAATTTACGCAACGTCGAGCAAGTGCTCATTTTACCAAAGGCATATCCATTACTTGGGACATATCATTTAGGAAGAAGGAATATTAGTGGATCTAAAAATTATAAGGGCCATAGAAGAATGGAAAACACCAAGAAATGTCTCTAAGGTGCGGTCCTTCATGGGACTTGCTGGTTACTACAAAATATTCAATGAGAGATTCTCAAATATTCCATATCCAATTACATCCTTGCAAAAGAAGGGTGTGCAATTTGAATGGAATCCATATTGTGTAAGGAGTGTTCATCCCCCGAAGAGTTTGTTGACAAGTCAAACAATTTTGAGAATTCATGATCCTAATGAATACTTTGTTATGTGCATGAATGCATACAAAGAAGGGCTCTATGGATTCCTTATTTAGAATGGACATGTGTTGTGCTACGAATCAAATACATTAAAAGGGCATGAAAGCCACTGTGCTACTGATGATTTGGAATTGAAAGCCATATTACATGCCTTAAATATGTGGAGGCACTACCTAATTAGAAAGATATTCAAGTTGAGGGTAGACCATAGTATTCTGAAATATTTTTTTAGAAAACCAAGTTTAAATGTGAGACAAGGTAGATGGCAAAAATTCCTCATTGAGTATGACTTTGATATCAAGAATATCAAAGGAAATGAAAACAAGGTGGCTGACACATTAAACAAGAGGGTGCATGAGATGCATGTTACAACAACTAGCATGTACAAATCATATTTGAGTGATAGAGTTTTATAGGTTCCCAATTCAGATCAATGTTATGTGGACATAAAGGTAAATTTACAGCAAGGTAAATTGCAACAAATATTTGAAGGTTGTGATCTAAAAGAGGATGAAATCCTCATGTATAGGCACATAGTTTATGTGATAAATGATCAAGAGTTGATTTATTTATTTATTTTCAGAGATGCATAAAGTTCCTTATGTTGGGAACCCAGTCTACCAGAAGACAAATGCAGCGGTCAAAAACTAATAGTATTGGCGCGGCATGAAAAAAGATGTGTTGATATTATTGTTATATGCCTTGAATGTCAAAAGGTCAATTATGAGCACAAACAACCAGTTGCTTTTCTACAACCTTCACCGATTCCTTAGTGGAAATCAGAAGTTGTAAACATGGTTTTCATTACTAAGCTCCCTAGGACTTCTAAGCAACATGATTCTATTATGGTAGTGGTGGACAAGCTTACTAAAGTTTCAGATTTTATTCCAGTGAAGTCGACTCAAAAGGAAACCAACATTGTTCATATATACATGATATAAATTGCTAGGATGCATGGTGTACCTAAGAAAATTATGTCTGACAGAGATCCCAAGTTCACATCAAATTTTCGGAAAGGGCTATTCAAAGGATTTGGGACAAATTTAAACTTTAGCAAAACATAAATCCTCGGTAAGATGGACAAATAGTGAGGGAAAATAAGGTGATTGAATATATTCTCAGGATGTATGTGATGGATAAACCATCAAAATGTGAAGATTTCCTTCACTTGGTAGATTTTGCTTACAACAATGTGTATCAAGTATCTTTAAAGATGAGCCCATTTGAGGCAGTTTATTGTAGAAAGTGAGAAACACCAGTGGGTTGGGATAACCAAGCAAACAAAGTCTAGGATGGGCCAAATATTCTCATGGAAATGGAAAAGACGATGATGAAGATAAGGAATAATTTAGAGGATTCCCAAGATAGGAAGAAAATATACGTAGATAAAGACATAACCCATAGATAGTTTAAAGTGGGTGACAATGTGTTCTTGAAAGTAACACAAATATGTAGTTCCGTGAAGATGGGAAATTGTTCTAAGTTGGAAGTATGCTATTGTGGGCCATTTGAAATCATAGAGAGGATTTATCTTGTCGCATATATTCTTTCACTACCTTCATCCTTGTGTATTTATCATGTTTTCTATGTATCCTTCCTTAAAAATGTTGTACTTGATGTTAATCATGTCATCGATTGGAATGTGATTCAGGTTGAGCAAGAAGATGATTTTCGAGTGCAACTGGTTTGTATATTCGACCGAAAAATCAAATAGCTCTAGAATCAATCCATGGGGATAGTAAAGGTCCAATGGACCTGGTACGAACTTGAGGCTGCAAATTGGGAGTGTGAGGATTCTATCCAGGTAGAGTACCCACATATTTTTAAAGACTTTTGAAGTTTTGTATGTACATATGTATAAAATGCACTAAGGACAATGCATAAATAATGGGGAGGCAAATATAACAACCCTAATATGATCCCCAATTGTAAATTAAAATGTAAATGAACGTATAGACAAGTGAGTCATTTCCACCAAGATTTGATTCAGTTCTGCATGCACCTAAGTAAGTGCGTGATAATTACCTTGAAGTTCACATATGACTAAGTTATATATATATATGTGTGTGTGTGTGTGTGTGTGTGTGTGTGTGTGTGTGTGTGT
>SNQJ01S0063536.1:9777-50842 GCA_010110895.2 Picea sitchensis
CTGTTGTGTTAATGAACTCATTTCCACATGGGCAAAATTTAACTCAAGCCTCTATGAACGTGAATGGGGGCAGTCATGGACCCCCTTCATCGTCTAGTAATCCCTCGACCTCAAATGTTTATATGTTGAAAGGTGATTCCCACATAGCAACTAGGACACACGATTACGGAATGCCAAACACTTCTAAGAAGGGTAAAGAAGTCGAAAACCCATATGTTCCTCTCTGGATCAAGAAGATGTTGGAAGAAACAATTACATGCATCCCAAAAGGGGCGTTCAAGAAATCGTCACACAATCCAAACACGAGGGTCACCCAGAACTACTTTGTGGTGGAGGATTTGTCACAAAACCCTTGCGCAATGTCTACTTTGGAGATCCTCCAGAGCTGCCCTTTGTAGAGAAAGGCTCTGTTAGCTGCCTTAGGATCCACTGAGACTTGTAATCTGGGAATGATTATGCTTGATATGACTGAATTAAAACCTCGTCTCCCCTACCACATGGCGTTTCAGATAGTAGTGGCTTACACCACGAAAACTTTTACACGAAATATTTTCCGCACGGTGGATGATGAGGGTGCCTCGACATACGTGATTTCATTGGCGTGTTGGAAGGCCATTGGCCAACCCATTTTGTCTCCATCAGCAACTCTTCTTACCACTTTCGACGGTCGTTCATTCTGTCCACATGGAATCATCCCTTCTTTCCCCATGCAGTTAGGGGCAAACAACATGTGTCTAAGTTGAAGTGGTCGATGCGCCTCTCGACTACAATCTCTTTTTAGGAAGTAGTTGGACCTACGCTATGCATGAAGTGGTCACCACGATTTTCCAAATCTTGTCCTTTCCACACAAGGGTCGGATCATGTCCATTGATCAATTGTCCTTCTCCCATCCCGACCCTTCATCAGGGGCATCCACGGTCCCGATGATTGATAACCCTCATCCCAGTGTCATCAACGTAGGGGTTGTTTTGTGCCCAACTTTTATGGGTACTTTCAATTACCCACCTCCTTCCGGCGATGTCAAGTTCATATCAATTGTCCCCGACCAGCCTAAGGCTAAAATCTTTCACATGTCATCGTTCCGTACGACTTAATTTAACGATCGGTGGACTCTTCCTTCCCCATTGGCCACGATGGAAGGGACAAGAAACCATGGCATGGCCATGCCCTTGTTCGCGATAGAAGTTGTGTACTCCATTGTTCAGCAAGCTTCCACCGACCCTAATCTGACTCCCACACAAGAGTTAGATCCATTTCTAGAGCCTATTTGGGCTCAAGGTTTCCCCGCCACTACCGATTCCTTAGACTTAGTCTTTCCCTATGACGAGGCGATTATAGAGGCATTGACTGGTCGGGACAGACCCTGGAACAATATCCATCACAAATCTTATTTTCTCCTGGAGTTATAAAGAATTGAGGCAGGTGAATTCATGTTGAATATGACTAGAGATAGGTCTTTCCCTATCAATCCTTTGGCTACGCACGCAGTTTACGCTAAAGGTAATATGGAAACCATCGATAAAACGATACCTATTGACATCTCCAGAACCCCTGGCATAGTGGACAATGTCTTGGTCGAAGGGGACTACTCCCCCGAAGAGACTTAGATCTATACATATTTATTTAAATAATTCCGTGACATTTTTTCCTGGTCTTACAAGGAATGCCAAGCATAGATCCAAGAATTGTCGAACATGAGATTACAATGTATCCCGAATCCAATCCGGTCCGACAAAATCTTCGTCCAGTTAATCCTTGTAAAGCAGCAGCTATTAAGGCTTAAGTAGAGAAACCGCTCAAAGTTGATTTCATATACCCCATTCAATTGACTCAATGGGTGTCAAATCTCATTCCGATCAACAAAAATCAGGGTACGATTCACGTATGTAAAGACTTTCATGATTTGAACAAGGCCTGTCCAAAGGAAAATTTCCCCACCCCATTTATTAACCAGATTGTCGATGAATGCGCAGGATGCAAGGTCTTTTATTTCATGGATGTTTTTTCGGGATACAAACAGATACAGATTAAGCCCGAAAACCAGCATAAAAAAACATTTATCTGTCCATGGGGTACATTTTCCTATCGAAAGATGCCTTTTGGCCTAAAGAATGTTGGAGCCACTTTTCAGTGGGCCGTGTATTTTTCTTTCCATGATCTCAAACACATAGTCGAGGCTTATCTCGATGATTTATAATCATGATCTCATAAGAGAATTGATCATCCCACACACCTCTAACTAATCTTTGAGAGATGTTGCTACTATTGGATTCGCTTGAATCCAAAAAAATGCAGTTTCTGCATGACGTCATGTTGTATTTTAGGTTTCATAGTTTTGACAACAGGGATCATGGTTGATCCTCTAAATGTTGAGGTGATAGTTCAGTTGCCTCCCCCGTGCAGTCCCTCAGCTTCAAAGTTTACAAGGAAAATCCAACTTTCTTCTGCGTTTGATCGCAAAATATGCTGAGATCATTAAAGGGTTCATGTGTTTACTGAAGAAGGACGTTCATTTCCATTCGTATGAAGCTGCTCAATGCTCTTTCAAAGCATTGAAACATGCCCTCATGTCTGCCCCTCTGCTTCAGCCACATAACTATAATAAAGATTTCTTATTGTACTTGGTTGTTGCAGAGTTAACCATCGATATGGTCTTGGTTCAAGAGGATGATCTAATTGAAGAACATGTCATTTATTATCTGATTCGAGGCCTGGTTGGACCAGAACTCAATTACTCCCACGTTGAAAAGCTTGTGTTGGCAGCAGTACATGTTGTCCAGCGATTCCATCATTATATCTTGTTTTGCAAGACCACCGTCATTGCCATTGTGAATCTGTTTCAATACGTGTTGACATGATGAATAATCGGCAGAAAGATCAGTAGATGGATAGTTATCCTCTAGGAATTTGACTTAGATTTTGTTTCTGCGAAATCTAAAAATTTGCTAGTCTTTGCGGAACTCATTTCAGAACTTCCGATCAAGTCAGGTGATGTTACGCCCGAAGAATCACCGATTAAAGGAGATATTTTTCTGATTTCATCTTCAGACCCCTAGTATGGAGATATACTAGTCTATCTCCATACTTTGAAGTTCCCCGCCTCTGCTTCTCGCGATGAGTGTCGACGTATACGCCATTAGGCAAAAAACTATCTCATACTCGAGGACACTTTGTATCGTCGAGGTGTAGATTGCATCCTTCGTCAATGTCTCACTCATGAAGAAGTAGAACTCATTCTTAACGAATGCCACACTAGATCATGTGGTGGTCATTTGTCTGGGTTGGAAACAACCCAAAATATTCTATGATCCAGTTACTTTTGGCCGACATTAATCAAAGATTGCATTGAATCTGTCAAGAAGTCCCACCCATGTCAAATCTTCTCTCGGAAGATGAGGGCACACCCCACTCCCATGTTTCTCATCATTACAGTTGGTCCCTTCACCAAGTGGGGGATTGATTATACTACATGCCACCCCCCTTCAGCTAGGGGGCACCGTTACATCATCGTAGCAGTAGAATACTTCACAAAGTGGGTCGAATCTATGCCAACGTTCAAAGATGATGGCGAAACAACAACTCTCTTTATTTTTAACCAGATAGTAGCAAGGTTCGGCATCCCAAGGGAGATTGTCACTGACCATGGCAGTCACTTTTAGAACAAAATGATGTATGAGTTAACATAAAATATTGGGTTGAGGCAAGAGAATTAATCACCCTACTGCCCACAAGTGAATGGTCAGGTGGAAGTTGTGAATAAGTCCCTTAAGAACATTCTACAGCAAATGATTAATTCGGCCAATTCAAATTGGCATTTGATGTTGTACGCAACATTATGGGTTTACCGAATGTCTATGAAGACTGCAACTGGTTTCTCACCTTTTCAACTTGTTTACAAGATGGAAGCAGTCTTGTCTATAGAGTGCCAGATCCCATCTCTTAAATTGGCAGTATAGTTATTGCCAGACACTTCACGGCTTGAGGAACTCTTATTATATCTCGAGCAGCTCAATGAGAAATATTTTGACATAGCCTTGGCTAACGAGGCTCACAAGCAAAAATTCAAGTGTCAGTATGATCGGTTCGTTCATCCTTCAATTTTCTCCGAAGGCGACCTTGTCCTGGTCTATGACCAAGATAAGGATCCCCTGGGGGCAGGCAAGTTCAAACCCATGTGGTTCAGACCTTTCATTGTGAAGGAGGTATTAAATAAGGGCGCTTATCATCTGGTTGACTATGAGGGGAAAGCTTTGGCGAAGCCTAGAAATGGGCTCTACCTCAAGAAGTATTACTCATAGGTCGGTCACCTTGGGTTTGGGTGNGTCATCTTTTTCACTGTGGCAGATGTCAAGTGAATCAGAGGTGTTTGTCGAGTTCGGGGATGATGCTAGCCAACACACTCGGAGGCTTGCTTCCGCATCTTGGGTGATTTTCACACCTTAGGGCCAATCGCTATCTTTTGGAGGTATATGTTTAGGTGACGCCACAAACAATGTTGCCGAATATAGCGCAGTAATAGAGTTGCTTCGTGACACTTTGTCGCATGGTATCTCTCATCTCCAGGTCTACTTATATGCACAGTTGGTTGTGTCCCAGTTAAATGGGGTTTATCATGTTTATGATCCTACTCTACACCAATGGTTCCTTAGGGTATGTCTCTTAGAACGACGCTTTGATTACATTACGTATATCCATGTTCCTAGGAGATTGAATCAAATCACAAATGCTCTAGCTAATCATGTATTAGATTGGCATATTGCACACACGTAAGAAAAAACACACACATACACATGTAAATACATTTGTAAATACATTTGTAAATAAATGTAATCCATATGACATAAAAAGATGTAAATGCACACACACACACACACACACACACACACACATATATATATATATATATCGAAAGTCTCAGAGTACATAGGTGGGCACAAGCACCTCAAAAATACATATCAAGTACATGTCACAGGGCTTATGCCCTCAAAAATATACAAAAATCTCCCTTGGAATGTAAGTGGTCCATCCTAAGCTAAGGGCGAGGCTTGTTGGCCCTTCCATAATGAACTACAACGTTTTCTAAATGCCGGAAGAGTTGGACCTAGGTCTGTGGAACCCCAACTACATGAAGTTGCATCGATGGTGGGAGATCCTCGATCTCTACCATAGGGAATGCGCGAGTGAGCGTGGTGAGGTTCCACTCCAACCATCTCAAAACTCTCTCAGCCTCTCTGGCTAGAGTTCCTCCTACTACTACCACTACTGCTGCTAGTCTGGAGGCTGCGACTGGTATTGCCTCTAGTCAAGGACATCGCCTGTTCCTCGAGAATTCTGCTAGATGCACTGGTCCCACATCTGTACATAAATGGATACATAGTTGTCAGATACTCTGATTCACATAAAAATGATATATATAAAAACAAACTAAAAATTAAATAACATTAAAAAAAAACGTACCTATCTCCCTCTCTCTGCTATGGGAGGTACGGTCATATTAGGATCCCTAGAGAAGTTGATCCCAGCATAAGGGTAGTCCTCTATAGTTGGAATCTGTTGAGACCACCAGTCAAATAGAGTATCGTCAAAGGCCTCAATAGTCCTCCCTCCCCCCTTTCGCGGCAATAACTTCGCCCACCTGTACACTGCTGGGAAGGAGGCCACGTGCCCTCGTACTGTCTCTTGTGGATTGAGACTATGTACTCTCTCGAAGAAAAAAGAACATAAAATAGTGTTGAACCTGAAGTTTTTGTTGTTCCGCCCATGACACTCTGTGAGCTATCTCCTCATTCACTCTAGCATGGTTGTGCTCCAGTCGAACACTCGTGCATTTAAGCACTTTAATGCACAATGCATGTGCGGCCGAGAGGCCTGATGTAAGGCCGCAGATCTAGTGATCCACCCAATGAGTAAAACCATCACTTGCAGTGACAGGTTGGTAATTTTGTGGATCGGCACCTGAGAACCTACTTTATCTGTGCCAACCTTGCAGTGTAGCCCGATCAACTCGGCTATGTTGTGAGGCCCAGGAGGAAAATCACAAAGGTTGAATGGTTCCCCTCTCCTCGAGAGGCCAGTCAGAAAATAAATATCCTCAGTTGTTGGACTCAATGACTGCCCCTCAAGCATAAATTCCTCAGCGTCAGGGTGCCAATAATATACCAAGGAATTCAATAGCTTGGGTTGAGCCCTCATGAGTGGACATTGGAATAATTCCCACAACCCGCATTGTTTTAGTGCGGAGACAGCAACAGGGTATTTTGCGACCAAAGAATCAATGTCCTCATGCTCCCTCTCTCTCCAATGGAAATACATCCTGTCAATAACAAGTTCAAAGGAGAGTTAATTCTTGTATTTTTATTTATTTTTCCATGTCTTTGAGGGTGTATGCGGGTTGTATTGGGCACAGTCATGTATTCACATGGGAAGATTGTTTTATGCCCGCAGGCATACGTGGGTTGTGCTTGGACAACCCGCGTACACGTAGGGTCACCCCCTTTTAAAGAGTGTGTGCCCCCAAAAAAACTAAAACTAATGAAAAAGGAAAGTATGGAAATTCAAGAGGAGCTAGTTTGTACTTACTTGGTCCTAGCAGAAGTTCATTTCGTCCACTGAAACTCCCGGAATCAACTCTTTTAGAAAAGGGTTTTTTTTGGCTTCTTGGTCAATTCTCAATTCGCAATGGTGATAATGAGCTACCAACTTCTATCTATAGACTTTTTGGGCCCTTTTTGTCATTTTTTTCGACCCTTTTGTCATTTTTTCTGGCTTGAAAAATCATTTAGCATGGTCCTTGAGTTTCTTATTGGATGTTACGATACACTTCACTTTTGGTTTGGAAAATGTTTGGGGAGATGGGCCACTTTTTAAAGGTCCTTTGGTAAAAATTCATTTTTCCAACTTTGTGCATTTAAGTTAAGATTCCACCTCTACGTTTTGCATCTCGTTGTCTTTTCTTCTTTTCCATAGGATCGATCCCATCGAATTGTGACACAGAACTGTCATTATTGATTTAGAAGTGTCATTGTTTGGTGGTAGAGCCTACCTATATATGGATTCCCTAGGTAGATCCTGTATGCATTTGGTGTCCATGCCATCCTCAATGACTTTAGGCTTGGGAGTCCTTGTTAGTCTCATCCTGATTATGAGATTGAGCCTCATATGTCTGATATGTTATCACTCTTGACCTCACCCTCGGGACTCCCAGAAATTGAGTCTTCTTTTAAGCCCTTTTCAGAATCTTTAAAACATGAAAATATTGTCGAGTGATCTTGTTGTTCTTCACGCTCGACAAACTAAAATTTGAAGGCACGTGTGTCCGGCGGTAGTTTACCCCTTTTTCGATCCGAATGGTCAATTTTACAAACAAAGGTATGCTCTAGGAAATTTGGTTCGCTAGAAGAGTATTCTTAGGTATACGTTTAACCCTTTTTCGATCCCGAGGGACTAACTTTACGAAAAAGGAACCCCCACAGTGTCCATAGTTAAGCTCTTTTCAGACTCCCTAAAATTGAAAAGATTGTCGAGTGACCTTATTATTTCACACTCATTAAAATGGTCTAGAAGAACATTCCCTATGAAGTCCATAGTTAAGCTCTTTTCAGACTCCTTAAAATTGAAAAGACTGTCAAGTGACCTTGTTCTTTCACACTCACTAATTGGTTTAGAAAAACATCTACTGGCATGAGTTTACCCCTTTTCCGGCTTGTAGATTAAGGAGGAAAAAGGTACACCTTGGGAGATTCATCTCGCCGAGAGATTTCTCCTAAGTAAATTTTACTTTTTCGGGATAAGGAGACAAAATCTAGAAAAAGACAGTGATTCCATAGTTAAGATCTTTTCAGACTCCTTAAAATTGAAAATATTTTCGAGTGATCTTTTATTTGTCACACTCATTAAAATGGTTTTGAATAGATGTCTTTTTAGTGCTAGTTTACCCCTTTTTCGAACCAACTAGACTACCTTCAAAAAAGGTACCCCAACGGAGTCTTCTTTTGCGCTTTTTCAAACTCTCTAAAAATGAAAAGCCACCGATATTACCTTCTCTGGGCTCATTAAAATTACATTGAAGGACGTTATCATTGTGTCCTATTAATCACATTTGTATCCCTGCATTTTTGGCCTAATGTCGACTCCATGTGGCTCTCAACTGAACCTTTGAAGCATGCCTTATATGCAAGCCTTGTAGCACTTTGCCTCTGCATTTTGACACCTTGACCCATGGAGGAATTTTCCCGAGTGTCCTTTTCCCACACATGTCTCCTTTCTTTGAGCATTAGTGTGTTCCTTGCGCTTGGAACTAGTATTCTTGCGACACTCGTTACTCCTTTGTAATGTAGCATTCTTTTATTCTTTTTCAAGCTTTCCAAAATTATTGAAAAAGACAAAAAAAATGAAATATCCCCAAAAAGAGGACGGGAAAAGTATTTTCTTTTTTTGGCAGCACAATGAGTCGCCCTTGGACAAAGCACATCCTTCCGTTTGTTCGTCAAGGTCTGGGATTTAATATGACCTTAGGAAGTTGTTCTCGCTACATAGAGCTATGTCCTCCTCCATTTGGTTATTCTTCCAAACATATGAAGAGTTTGTGTTGCCTCCTGCATCATGAACTTATGTCAATGCCATGTTGCTTGAGTCTCATCTTTTGTTGTGCTATTGTCTAAGGGAATTTTTACCCAACTTGAGTCGGCCCTTCTATAGTTTGTCTCTTGACCTCATGCCCAGCCTTTCTGAAAGTCCAATCAAGTCCTTGTTCGAAATCTTTCAAGTTCTTTGCCTGATCATCGAGATCCTCTTGTCTTTTCCCGACGGACTGTCGAAGACCTCTGGGTAGTGAAGTCGTACACTCACATTACACTCCTACCCAAGTTTTGAAGATCTTGAAGTTGTTGCTCGAGCTCTGAAGACCTCAACTCCAGCCATTGGGTGTCTTTGGCTTCTTGAAGATGGATACTATGCATGTATATATTTGCTTTTGAGATGTAGATCTGTTGTGTATTGCTCGCGGCTACAATTTATATAGTAATATGACATGGATCTGCAGTGTATTTGATTGGCATCCATGATTTATTTCATCCCGAGCATGGGTATGCCTGCATCGGTGAGACAATTTTTATTTTTCAGATGGCACCTCCTGAACTCTAGTCCCGAGATCACTCGTTTCGTACTTTGGTGAATATTTGTAATGTATTTCAGCCATCAGATGCTATTTTGAAATCACACATTAGGGGGCATCTGTTATAACCCTAAATTGCACCACATATGCATACCTGACATAAATCCTTCTTACTTGCCATTTTTTCCAAGCCATCACTGAACACTCTTCTTTAAAAACACTATTTTTGAATATGTATGCGCCCTGCACCACTACTACCCGCATTTGTACGCTAGTTGCACCATTACTGCCCACGTGCGTACGCTAGATGCACCATTACAACCCATGTATACCCACAAAAATTGCAAAAAATAAAAAGTTGCAAGGAGATACGGGCTTTTGGGTAGTTTTCTAGCCAATTGATCGCCCATATCCCATCACCCAACCAAATAACTATATTTTTGGCATATAAAAGAAGGTGTTGGGGTCTCATTCAGAAGCTAATCATAAGAACAATGAAACTCTGCCCATTTCACTTTCCCCCCTTGGAATTATGATTTAATAATATGGATAAAGCCATTTTTTTAGTCCTCTTTATGTGAGAATCAAATCATTTTCATTATAATTGAATCTTGGATAGGCTTCAAATTCATAATTGAATGTTTGTATTCTCAATATTTTACACATTATACTAGAAGAGAGTGTTGATATAACATAGAACTTATTCTAAAACATACATTTAAATGAGAAGCATTTAAGAACCAATCTTAGCAAACTATATGAGGATAATATAAAGCATAGACAAACTATAAATCAATAGAATAATGGGATTCCAAGTATGACATTAATAGAATAATGCCAATGCAATGTTGTAAATTCCACCAAGTGAGAATTATTTTCATCTACATATGATTGAACCTTCAACTTTGGATCTTCATCCCTTTTAGGCCTTCCAAGAAGTAGATAATAACCTTTTATTCCAATCACTATCATCGGACCTGGAAAAGCCACAATATGAAAATCTTTAAATATGATATACATTGAACTTGGACTACTATAAAATTAATGATAGTATATTTAACATAAATATGAAAGAGGAAAATGTAACATATTTTACTACATGGTTGTGCTAGATTTGTCCTACTAGAACCCAAAACATATACTTCTTTCAATTGTCCATTAGAACCTCTAGCTTATGGGATAAAAACTATGATTACTTTATTTTTTCAAAATCCTACATCTATGTTCAACTACAAGTTTTATACCTTATACAGTAATGAAATGGACACATAGATTCTTTAAAAAGGAAAAAACACAATTTCAATCACACATATACACATATTTACCCTGGAAACCCAAATCAGGAAAACCAACAACATGTTTAAAGTCATGCCTCTAAACCTTATTCATCATCTTCCAACTTAATTATTTACAACAAAATATATATAGGATCCCATGACATCCAAAATCCATAATCTACTAACCTGGATTAGACTGCAACTGTAATTCATTAACTAGAATTCAGAATTAGAAAACCATGGGCTCAAATACCATGCACCACTAAATTGCCAAAGGAAAAAGACTTCCCCCGCCAAAGATGAAAAACCTCCCAAACAATTGGCAAATAAACCCCCCAAAATAGGGGTACCTATAGTCATGCAAATAATATAACACATACCCAGGGGAAATTTTCAGCAGCATGTTATTTCCTCAATAGATTATTAGATCTAAGGGATGGAAATAACAATTCTAAGAGTTGAAGGAAGATTCGATAGAGAATCAAACTTCCTATCTTAGAAAGAATGAGTTACTTTACTTTCGAAGGAGTGTGATCTTTGGGATATTGTTGACAAAGTAGTTCCTCCATCGATAGATTCGCTAGCTTTGGCAGCTCACGAGAAGAAGGATATTAAATCCTAGTGGGTAATATTGGATGCAGTCAAGGATCATTTAATTCCTCACTTATCCGAGAAGAACACGGCCAAGGAAATGTTTGATGCACTAGTAATTTTATTCCATATATATAACTTGAATAGGAAGATGATCTTAAGAAATAAACTTATATCGGTGTAGATGTCTATATATGATAATGTTACTAGCTATTTCATGAGGATCACTCAGGTATGTGATCATCTTGAAGCTATCGGGGATAAAGTGAGTGACGCGAAACTTGTAAATGTGATATTGAATGGTTTCTCAAAGTCTTGGGAACCATTTGTCAAGGGATTTTGTGCTCAGGAAAATATTCCATATTGGCGAAGGATAGGGGACAAGTGTATCTAGGAAGAGAATTGAGAGGAGTCTGAAGGAAAAAAAAGGGAGGTGGTGATGAGAACCTTATGCTTGTTGGTAAGACAAGGAAGGGAAAATGATAGATTCCTATCAATAAGGGTAACAGTGATGGAGGTACTTCATAGCCGGGGAAGAAGAATGACTTGAGTAAGAAAAAGTGATTCACATGCCACAAGAGTGGTAATTATGCATCTCAATGTCCAAAGAAGAAGAAATCAAGGGGAAAACCATAATAGGTAGCAACATCTTCATAAACTCAATTGGATGAGTTTGTTGCAAATTTTGAGAGGGATTTCTCACTAGTTTCTTTCCTTTCCACCAACACAACTACTAGGATTTCATGGTAATTGGACAATGGTGTGTCTCTTCATATGATAGAAGCATAAGATATATTCAAAAATATGATGGAGAAGGACTCAGGGATCCATGTGGAGCTTGGTGATGATGCCAAGTATGGAGTGAAGGGGAAGGGAACTATCTTGTTCCATCTTGAGTCAGGTGGTTCATTTGATGCCCTTGATGTGCTTTATGTACCGAGACTTAGAAAAAAAAAATGTCATTCTCATCTATGGAGGAAAGGGGTTTTGTAGTTATATTCCAGAGAGGGCAGGTACTCATACATCCAGAGGCAGATAACCCTCACACAACAATGTCCATTAGGGTTAGAAAGGGTAACTTATACATGTTGATAGGAAATCTTGTTCAGACTTTGTCACATGACAATGATAACCTATGTGAGCTATGGCATAGGAGGTTGGCACACCTACACTACAGTGCCCTATTGATTATGAGGGAGATTGTCACTAGTCTACTAGATTTCATTATTGAGCAGTAGGGCATGTGTAGAGAGTGTGCACATGGAAATAATGTCAAGGATACTTTTCCAAGAAATGAAAGTAGGTCCAAGGGGATCTTGGATCTTATATAATCAAATGTGAAAGCAGGTCCAAGAAAATGATATGCATAATACAAAGTCTATAGTTCATGGAAAATGTTGACATTTTGCAAAAGGATAAAAATTTATGGTTGTGACGCAATGTGCATATCATATGATTTTTTAATGCAATGAACTGGGTATTTGATTTCATATGTTATTGTTTGGAATTTAATGACACGTAGATGGTAAGTGGGTTTACATGCACCATTCCTTAATGTGAAGTGATTGGGGCATTTATGCCACTAGACCCATGTCCATTCTCCTTGAAATGTGTTAGGGTTATCACTATTTTCATTTCAGTTTGTTGGTGAAGTGTTTAGAAGCTACCACTATTGCATTTGGTTCGACCATCCTTACTATTCATTGTTGTAACCATTTCAAAGTTCATAGAACTTTTATAAATCATCCTAAGACGAGGTAAGTACTTGCACAAATCCTTGGGAATTTCCTTGAAAAGAAGGTGTTGATAAATGATTGTTTATGGCTCTGGTTAGTTGGTAGCAAGTTTAAATGTTTCTCTTTCCCTGCCTTCTTCCCCCAAATGATTATTTGGTGAAGTAAAAGGAATGAAGCAACTATAAAAAACTATTTGTGTGAGAAACATTTATAGGTTAACAACTTGCAATGAATGTTATGGTGTTTTTAACTTCGTTGTATGTTTATTGTTGTCATTATTTCATTATATCAATTTCCATTTCTTCTTGATATTTTGAGAGGTTTTTTTTTATGAAATGGGTATAAAAAAATCGTGGGTCAAACCGATAATGAACAATGGCTATTGATACATGTTGATTTTTTGTTCTAAATTTACTACACAAGTTTATTGGTACCTATCATGTGGTTTTCTTGTGAAAGAAATGAGTTTCGAGCTTAGAATTAGTTTATACCTGCCAAAAGAAGTTTCTATTTGAACCTATGAGCTCATGGTTGTGCATCATGTTCCCTCTTGAAAATAGTGACAGACATAATTCAAAGTTATGGGTTAGATCATGTTGCATTTTTCCTTTCTCTCATACTCAGTTCATTCATTTTTTTCAAAGGAAAATTACAGTTCAAAACCGTGGGTTGCAACACTCATTAAGAACATATATGTGAGCATGAATAGGGTTGGATATTATTCATACAACAATATATATGTTTGAGTATGGTGTGGATGTCTATATCCACCCAGTCAATATATATTTTCATTTCATGTTTATTGGTTGATATTATATTGGTTCTCTGATGACAAAGTGAATAAGTCTAAAAGACATGTAGAGGAATGTTGACTGAATTTAAATTTTAAACATGAACTTCCACTCATTACTTTCATTATATATCATTTTTCACAAAATATACTCTATTTATCATTTTTCCTAACCACATATTTTTTCATTTTAATGCTAATCCATGTTCAAATGTTTAAAAGAGACTTTAGACTGTTCATATACAGAGAAGTTTCTTAAGAAATATTCAAGAGGATTTAAAGTTCAGATTATGGAAATTGGAAGTGAAAATATTAATTTTGAATAAGTTTCGGTTCTTCCATTAATAAGTTTTGGTTCTTCTTCCCTTTTATACATTATTTATGTTCATTTCTCCCTTCTATGATTGAGTTATCATGTTATATTCAGAGCCATAATCAAATCGTATTTAACAATTTTTGTAATGAATGTTTATTATGTTGTGTCTTGTATTATACTCTAAATATTTTGGACTAATTGAAATGATAATGGTAATTAGATGAACTTCTTTAGGAGAGGGAGTAATAGAGGAGGTAACAGAAGAAGAAGAGGTAGGATGTCAAATTTATTTTGGAAGAAAGGGAGGCATAAGAGGATGATATCTTCTATCCATTTTGATGTATATTCAGATGAGTTTAACCAACTGGCGCAAATTGGTTCCATGAACCTTGGTGGACAACCTACTTTACCTCAACCCCCAGTTCCTCCTAGTGCAACTTTGCAGCCAAACCCCAGTATCATGGAATTTCTTGAGCCTCCTTTTAATTCATTGAATGATGGTTGGGATAAAAACCTAGTGAATCCTCCTTCTGGTATCGCATAATGGCTTTCCAACCCCTCTCTACCTCCTCCCAACACTATTTGTTACATCATTTTATTCCATAGCCCATTCTCCTCCTAAGGACCATAGAGTGCCCTCTCATGAAGTATCGATGGATAAATGAAAGAACCCTATTACTTACCCTAGCATTGAAGCATCCCAATCATCCTCTGTAGACTCAAAAAACAATAAACAAAAGAAGAAAGTGTCAAAAGAGAAGTTTCCTTCAGTGACATCCATCCATAAATAAATAAGTATGAAGAGAAAAAGGATTATTGCGAAGACACACTAAATATTAGACCAGATATGTCTAAATGTAGGAAAGAAAGAGAAGAGTATTTTAAGAAGTAATAACCTCATGTGTTTTTAATTTGTACCATGACAATGTTTTACTCTAGACATATGATACTTTATTTTGGGACAAACAACGACATATGATATTCATTTAAAAAAAAAAATAATATCATGTTATTTTTGGGAGGTACAAGTGTTTGTTGACATGGAATTATTTGGATGAATGTATTATCTTGGTTGTGTGTGTGTGTGTGTGTGTGTGTGTGTGTGTGTGTGTTCCAAATTGTTTTAGAGTTACAAGTGAAATTGTGAAAAATAAGGAAACAAAGATCTAGTGGGACCCCACCTGTTATTAATTTAAATACAAAAACATATTTTACTCTTATGATAAATAAAGTTGTCCTCTCTTAAACAAAAGTCAATTATTTAAAAAAAAAAAAAAAGGTAGTTAAACTATTGAACTAGTTCTGGAAGATATAAAAGGAGGAGAGAAAGACAAAGAAGGACATGAAAAAATAGAGAAGTGAAACTTTTGATAAGGTATGCCAAAGTTCTAAGTGAAATATTATTTTATTCATTCCATTCTTTTGACAATAGGGTTTATCTAAAGGTGGCAAAGAAAATATTAGGAGGCATTGATTGGTGATATACTCCAAGATTTATTTTTCTTTAAGTCTGTTTGGTTTTTAATTAGAAGTTCCAAAGTCATTCAGTGTTAATTAATGCTAGTTTTGCAGAGTTCAAAACAATGATGCCCATGTAACTTGAACTGATCAAGATTGAATTTGCATTGTAATATTTTCTTTTGACATCAGATGTCCATGTATGATTCCTAATTACATATTGTATTTCCAAGAATTTCTTTGGTCTAGATCCTCGCAAGGACCTGGAAAGATATTTTTAGTTGTAACTCAGAGTTGATATTAATAAAAGGTTTTGTCGATTTCTTCTCACTTAAAAATTTGTTTAATATTGGTTTTTTTTTCATGTTGATCTTTTTTTCCATATTTCAATGTTCTTACTTGCTATAATTATTTTATTTGCAAGTTCCTTTCTTTTATTTCTCTCATTAAATTGTAGAATTTTGGATAAAATAAAAAAACAGAATTAAATCCAAGAACCATATGTCTTGAGGTGTGATTAATATTTTGATAGGATAAAAACCAGGGTAATAATACCACCTATCTCACCTAGCCTGATGAGTTTCAAAAATGTATGAGTAAAGAGAATTATCATTTCTTTCATCAACATTTATTTGGTGACCATATTGGGGAGAATTTTCTTAATTCTCTGGTTCTTTTCTTTCTTTGTTTTCTTTTTCTGGTTTAATGAATTTTCCTACCCCTCAAAAACTAAACATAAGATTGGACTTATCTAATCAAAGAAGAATTACTTTGGTGTTATTTGATACGATTTTAGAAACTACCATTTCTCATGAAGAGATTGAACATTCTTGGGAAGTCATTGCTCATGACATGGAAATTCAAAAGAAATGAGAGGGTATTCAAAGGAAAGCTCGTAATCATCCTCCTTGTTAGAAGGTTGTCTTATGACCACTTAATCTCATGTATCACAACGAACGAGAGGTGAAAATCATGAATTTGATCCTTTCTTTGAAATTGGAAGAAGGAAGGTGATCTTAGAAAACATTCAACCCAGGATTAGACGATCTTTGTCTGATTATGAGACTAAGGTCACAAGTTCGTCAAAATATTTCTCTCGTAAGAAGATCAAAATGACCTCTTATAGTAGTTCTAGTACTACTATAGGACCTACCTCCTCACAGGATTATGTCTCATCATTAATCGGAAGTATGTACAACCACTTCAATCCTATCCAATCCAAAACAAATCCTACAAAGGTAATAAAACACTATGGTTTATTCCAATTCGAAGAAGATGCTAACACTACTCCTTGGAATGTGTCTTCGCCTTTGAATTTAAATCCATCAACCAATATTCTTCCAAAATTTAAGGATCATTTTCCCAAATTCTCTGGAAAAAGAACCATTTTTTCAATGAACATTTATTTTAATTTTTTAATGTGTGTCACAATATAGAGGTGAATGATAATGATACATGTATGAGATTATTCGTAAACTCTTTGGAAGGGAAGGCTACAACAAATTTCTTTGAATTACCACCTAAGATATTTTCAAATTGGGTTTAGTTATCTTATTAGTTTAAATCCACTTATGGATAGCCACAAATTCCAACAGATATATTGAGAGATTACAACAATCTCATTTATAATAAAGGTGAAACAATCAAGTCGTTTCATTTATGTTTTATCAACTTGTATAATCAAATACCTAAAATTATCCTACCTCATAATCAAGTTGCTTTGATGCATTATTACAATGCATGACCATCTTCTTATTGGCATATATTAGAAGAGAAAAATGATAACATATAGGATATACATTGCAAACTTCTTTGAAGTTTGAAGAACAGTTAACAAATACAGGTCTCCCTGTTGAAGATTATGTTAAGAAAATTGATATGTCAATTGTATTGCAGCTTGTACATGACATGAGAAATAGGTTGATTGGTTTTGAGAGAAAGGAAATTGCTTCTATCTTTGCAGAAACCTCCACACAATATGCCTTGAGAAATCAGCCTCAAAGTTTTCAACCCAAAGAAATATTCTCAAGGGAAAAGTGTAATTTTTGTGAGGAAAATCGTGATGAGAACACTTGTGAAATTTGAAAGAACATGGGAGAACATATTTTTCGAAAAATATTTGATACGACGATTGTTTCTTTAGATTGGACTCCTGTAGAGGATGTAATGATGGTTGATACTCAAAATTAATCTTATCAAAACAAGAACAAAGGTGGTCCTCCAAAAACCACCTTTTCCCCAAGTACATCCTCTCATCAAACTAATCCTCAAGTCACAAGGGGTACTCATAATATTGAGGTAATTCCAACCTCAACTTCTTCATCAAAGTATAACATTTTAAAACAATTGGCTAATATTAAAGAATATGCTTCTTTATTAGATATAGTAATTGTTCTCGAATAGCAAAATCATATGAAATATTTTATGGAAGGTAATACTTATACCATTTCTAGTTTAATCGAAGAACAAGATGAAAAAGAATTGTATGTAAATAAATTAGGTGTATATAATCCTAGGAACTATGTAAACAAACCTCATTTTTTATGTTTCAATGAAGAATATGTGATCTAAAAACAAACGAGTACTTACTCTACGCAATTTTTCAATCGAGAATATTTTACTAACGAATTATTTGCATAAGTATTAAAGGGAATATGAGTTCATTAGTAATAATTCTTTTAAACATTAGTACATAAAACATATGAACTCAAAATGGATAAATCACATGAAAATACAAGAGAGAGACAACTAATGTTGATAATGGAGTTTTCCCCTCCTGGGCTACGTCTCCGGACCCACTTCAATTGGAATACGGATCAATTTCATTCCTTCTTCAAAATATGTTGGAAACTTCTCACAAGTGATTACATAAGAGATGCATTCTCCTTCAATGAGGATTCAAGAAGACTACTCACTCTAATAACTCTCCATACATCAAGAAGGATAATTCCTTACATGAATAAGTCTCTCAATACTTAGGAGTAGTAGAACTATGACTCTCTAACTCCCCTCATTAATTCCTTATTACTCTCATTTTCCATGAATATGGCTCACATAAGGAATTATATAGTTTTTCCTCACTCACTCTTAAAAAAGAGTATTAATTCCTAGATCCACAATAATAGGATCTAATTACAAAAGAGGAAAACAAGATCCATAAAAGTAGGATCTCAAACTATATTCAAGCACATAATGGGAAAAGTATCAAAACCATGCAAAGACTCTTCAACCATGCCCTTTATTCTCTCAACCTACCGAGAAAATTGGAAAATTGGTGTGAGGTGGTTTCTCACATAAAAAACAATTTCCAAAATTACAATTTTAATGAAAAATATGTGAATCTAATTTCCCTCACGAGTATTAATTATTTTACAGAAAGAATTAAATGCATGAGCTTTTCGAAAGATCATTTAAAGAATGATAAAATGCATGATCATATCACAAAGAATTAATCAAATAAAATGATAAATGGATGAGACTTATCTCACAAAGCATTAATAAAATGTGTGAGATTATGAAACTCATAAAAGCATAAATTCACCATTTTCACCACTTTGTAGCCAACTTCAAATCAAATTGGTGAACAAAGTAAAGTTACTTCCATCTTTGGAGATCCGTCTAGATCACGCCTCCCCGCAAAATAACCTTTTCATATCCAAAAGTATCAACTTTATATGTATGCAAATGTCTTCAAAAGGCACTTTCCTTCAAGACTCCTTCACCCATGTACTTCAAAATCAGAATGCAAAGCCAACACCTGCAAAGAAAATGTCTGGAAAAAAGCACACCCCTATCTCCTTCACCTCTTGTTTTTCAAAGTTGAAATTTTGAAGCCCACATCTGCATAAATTTGCAACCTATAGCTGATGATACATGTATTACAATCTTTGGAATGTCTTACTTGCCAATAGTTTACAATACATGCCAAAATTAGGCTTAGGAAAAATCGCCTCACTCAATTGTTTACATAATGAATCCACTTAAGGAATAAGGCAAAAAAATAACACCTCTCACTCTCCTCACATAAGAGTGGCTAAAAACAAGCCTTTTACAATGCTTCATCATCAAATTTAACAAACTGTGGTTCCCAATCTCAGTACAAAACCCAGATTTTTGAAATTTGTCTATCATTCAGTGATGGCCACCTTTCCACCTCAATCGACATCGAATTTCACCCAAAACCAGTGCTGCCATCAAAATAAAGGAATCTTTGTTCTTTTCTCTCGGCAATGACTACACAAATGCATGATGTGGCCCCTTCTAGCTTTCACTCGACAGTCGAACTGGTCACTCCGGTCAAGAGCTAGTCGAACCGTGGGTGGAAATGAAATGCATTCAAGATCCACACCATCGAGATTAGCATCAAAAAAATGGTCCAACTCAGGAAAATAGAGTTTAGAGACCCAACACCATATGAGATGAAAATGACCCAAATCCTGTATAGAAGGTGAAATTCCCAAACCTAGCAATGGCCATTGGAGCGGGACAACCACTCATAAAGCTAAATAGATGTTTCTTCGGTTCTTCAGGAATGGAGAAATGCTACCAACAATGAAAAGAAAGTCTCCAACAACCATTGCATCCACCGACCAGTGCCAACGCCAACGAACCGACATATTGTCGTTGATGTGTTCTTACTCCAATTAATGGACTCCTAGTGTCAATTGTCTTCCAAGACCTCGGATATCATTTTCAAATCCAAGGCATAGAGCATTCTTATTGTTTCTTGGTGGAATCATAATCCATAATGAACGAATGTGTGAGGCCTTCCTTCCAACCCTCGCGAGGAACATTTCTGGAAAACTCTTGCGCTGTGCAATCCACTCCAAGATCAACACCACTTCACGGTCTTTTGGAAAAGAACCCGAGTTTCAAAACTGCCACCAAATATAACCATCGACGCCAAAAACTATATCCAAGTTTTAATTCTCTTCCAACTTTAGTTGATCCTGCCTAACAAAACTCCGCCAATTCTATCGGGGACATTAACTGTTTCCAACGATACAGAGGAGATCCTCCAAATGGAGTCCCAGTTCTGTCAACGGTTTTAGTTGGGCCTGCCAAAATTGGATTCCATACATGTGAATACTTCCAAATCCATTGCCACATTCATNATTCTATCGGGGACATTAACTGTTTCCAACGATACAGAGGAGATCCTCCAAATGGAGTCCCAGTTCTGTCAACGGTTTTAGTTGGGCCTGCCAAAATTGGATTCCATACATGTGAATACTTCCAAATCCATTGCCACATTCATCTGCCCTGCCAATTATGCATTATAGACCCGCCAATTCTTCACCGTCAGCAGTTAGAACCATCAAACCTCTGCGAAAATCATTCCCATTACACTAACAAAATATACGAAGATTCTCCACCGACATGACTATCATCGATCTTGGCGTTGTTCGGAATTTGAACTATTTCCCCATAGAGTGTGGATGGTAGTGATAGAAAAATAGTATGAGATGCGTGGCACTACCCATGAGGATCCCTATCCTCCTACCGTTTTGTGATAGTTTTGTTTCCAGCATGAACAAAAAGTGGCACGTCTCTTAACTGAAGATCTTTGATACGATCTAACCGATGAAACCCACAATGATATTCATATTCCTCTCCATTAGCCTACCGAAGTTTTTGATATGCACGTTGGTNGTGATAGTTTTGTTTCCAGCATGAACAAAAAGTGGCACGTCTCTTAACTGAAGATCTTTGATACGATCTAACCGATGAAACCCACAATGATATTCATATTCCTCTCCATTAGCCTACCGAAGTTTTTGATATGCACGTTGGTCATTCCATTCAATGTCATTATCTCTTATTACATAAAGAGGTCGCATAAAATAGGTCAACAATGGGGATGCGGGTGGCGCAACACTCCACATCGAAATCTTCATTCATACATCAATTCCCATTCTTTACATTGAAGTTTTGTCGACTACTTCGATCTTTCACATGGTGATTACTTTCTTCGGATCTGCAATGACAATCAATGCTCAGGTTGTGAGGGCGAAGGAAAAAAATATCTTTGTGGGATTCAAACCTCTTCCCATCTACACTCATCCTTGGTTTTATACACCACTCGCAAGCTCTCATGCATGCATAGAGAAAAATCAATGACATCACTTCTGCATATGAATTCGGGCCCACACTTTCCCTCCTATAGATCATATCTCTGCGCAGGTGGATCTCTCAAAGTTTTGGTAGTAGCGAAAGGAGAAATACTCACTCTCTCAACCTTATCAACGGTGAGACGAAAATTACAGCAACTCGACCCAGAATCCACACTGGGCTTCCCATCAGAGCATCCTCGGTCCTATGGCTCTATGTATTGGGCTCTGGACGCTATGAGCAACCCTCAGTGCTCTCTGCAACCAGCACCCAACCGATCAAACGATGGTCTCCAAATACATAATGAGCGAGCGATCAGGATAAGTATTTGTGCTTCCGTCAGCAAACAAGTTTCCACCAATTCTTGGATCCTGCCATCAATTCATAGAATGGTGCGTATATAACTACAGATTTTGCATTTTTGTGCAACGATTTATAAAAATAAATCGTTCAGCTCTATGCATAGTGACTGATTGAGCCATGGCAATTCCCTAGTTGCAACTAAATTTTTCTCTGCTACAAAACATGTTAAGTAACTGAAATATTTCAATTTTGCAGAAATGATAACCACTGCTTACCGAACCAATCGAAGGTGCTTTCCTTATACAATTGCGTTTCTTCAGAGATCGGCGTTGGAACATTGATCACAAGCTCTTTCGTATCCTCTTTCTTGGTGGGAGTTGGAGTAGGTTTCTTCCTCAAATTACAATGTAAATGTGGGTGGATCTTCCAGCATTTCTTCTCCCAATGGCCATTAATGTTTCAATAACTGCAAAAATTCGTTTGTTTTCCATGCAATTGTGCATCCCTTACAGGATGGCTTGGAAGGTGTGGTTTCTTATTTTTCTCACTTCCCGTGGACACTTGTGTCTTCTTAACCCAAAATTTATTCATTTGATGCTTGGCTACATCATGGTTAGAATATGTAATGCAAAAATCATTGTTCTTACATTAAAGAAAAGAATTTGAAAGACTTTTATACCTTCATGAATTGTCCTTGATGTGATGAGGAAAAGTTGGCTTGATTCCTTTCTTGGAATATGATGGTGAAGAGATGGTTTTTGCTTCAGTAACCTTTGAGCATTCTACATTCTCTTCCTTGCCATAACCCAAACCTACAAATGATGGTCTTGCTAAAACCTCCAATGGTTGAGTGACTCATTGGCCATGAATTCCAAGTCCACCTCCTCTGTATCCCATCTTCGTGCAGAGATTCATGCCCACGTTAGTTTCATACTGAGAAGAAATTGAACATGAAGAAACACAATATACCTCGAGTTGAGTTTGTGTATCCACGGTAGAAGGCTCTTTGTACTCCATTCATTCACCATGCTGCAACTTAGCCAAGAGATCATACTTGGATTGTAGTTCGAGCTACAATTATTCAATAATTCCATTGAGGACTTCTCCATGAAGTTGATATCTCTCTTGAAGCTCTTGCTTCTCTTCTTCTACAACCTGCAACTTCTACAACCTGCAAAAGTCTCCTCAACTCTATGTTTTCATCTTGAATTTTGTGATTTATCTCTTCTAATTCTTGAAGTTTTTCTACTCACTTTTCTCCTGTGCCCATCCTGCAAAGCAGCAGTCAGCCTGCTCTGATACCACTTGATATGAAAACGGTCGAGTACTTACTTTGCAAGTTTTCAATCGAGAATATTTTACTAATGAATTATTTGCATAAATATTAAAGGGCAGATGACTTCATTAATAATAATGCTTTTAAACATTAATACATAAAACATATGAACTCAAAATGGATAAAGCACATGAAAATACAAGAGAGAGACAATTGATGTTGATAACGGAGTTCGCCCCTCCTGGGATACGTCTTCAGACCCACTTCAATTGGAATATGGATCGCTTTCATTCCTTCTTCAAAAGATGTTGGGACCTTCTCACAAATGATTACATAAGAGATGCATTCTCCTTCAATGAGAATGCAAGAAGACTACTCACACTAATAACTATCCATACATCAAGAAGGATAATTCCTTACATGAATAAGTCTATAAATACTTAGACGTAGTAGCACTATGGCTCTCTAACTCCCCTCATTAATTCCTCGTTACTCTCCTTCTCCATGAATATGTCTCACATAAGGAATTATATAGTTTTTCCTCACTCTTAAAAAAGAGCATTAATTCCTAGATCCACAATAATAAGATCTAATTACAAAAGAGGAAAAACAAGATCCATAAAATNGTTCATCCATGCCCTTGATTCTCTCAACCTACCAGTGAGAAAATTGGAAAATTGGTGTGAGGTGGTTTCTCACATAAAAGCCAATTTCCAATATTACAATTTTAATGAAAAATATGTGAGTCTAATTTCCCTCATGAGTATTAATCATTTTACAAAAAAAAAATTAAATGCATAAGTTTTTCAAAAGCTCATTTAAATCATGATAAAATGCATGAGACTCTCACAAAGCATTAATCAAATAAAATTATAAATGCATGAGACTTTCCTCACAAAGCATTAATAAAATGTGTGAGATTATGAAACTCATAAAAGCATAAATTCACCATTTAACCACTTTGTCGCCAACTTCAAATCAACTTGGTGAAAAAAATTAAAGTTCCTTCCATGTGTGGAGATCCGCCTGGATCAATATGGATAAAATCACACATTGTTGTTTGATTCATGAGGGATATGGTCCCAATGTTATCTCCAAAATCATTATGGAAGAATTAGGCCTTTCATGCACCAATGAAAATTCAAAAAGTATGATATCATATAATAGTCAACAACATGCTACAATTGGTGAAATTAAAGACATAACTTTGGTGTTGTGTGCGCATTCTGAAATTAGGACCAACTACAATATACAAGTCATTGATATGTCAGTAATAAACTACTCTATTATTTTAGGAAGAGAATGACAACATTCAACTGGTGGATACATATCACTGGATGGAACAAAAATGTCGATTCCTAAAAATGGTAAAAGTATCGTTGTTCTTCGTGAAGGACGAATCTCACCATATATTGAAAGAGTGTCCCAACCACATGTAAATTTTGTTGAATAAGATATCGATGTATATTCTATATTTTTAGAAGAAGATGGTAATTATGTTACACAACCTCTTGATCCTGATCGTATGTGGCATATGGATTTTGATGGTGCATTTTCTCATGAAGAAAATGGAGCTGGTATAGTACTTTACTCACCTATAGGAATAATTCATAATTTTTCTTACAGATTATAGTTTGCATGTACTATTAATGTGATAGAGTTTGAAGCCTTAGTATATGGAATGGAAAATAATTTTAATCTAGGTTGTTATCATCTTTCTATATTTGGGGATTCAAAGATTATAATCAATTTGGTTAAGATAATTTGTACCCCATCCAATAATCTTTTAAAGAGGTATACACAAGCGATTTGGAAGCTGATTTATAATATTTTGTCTTTCAATATTACTCATATCAGGAGAGATGTAAATTCAATGGCAGATAGGTTAGTTGTTTTTGAAACCATCCCTACAAGGCAGTTTCTCCCTGAAAGAACATATTGTGCCTTTATGTCTTTATATCGTCCTCATTTTCCAGACAACATTCAATCCTATCAAGTTTTCGTTGATGATGAAAACGCATGTTCCTTCTTGCAAAATGAGCCCTTGAAAAAGAAAGAGATCATATCCTTAGAAGATGACAAATTCCCCAAGGGATTAACTTCTTCAGAATCTCATTATCATCAATTGATGTAAGCAATCAAAGGAAGAGCATAGAAGAGGAGTCAAAAATAAAAATAGGAAATACTATTCTTGTGAACATTGGAACTCAAGAAGATCCAAATATTCTAAAAATTGGAGCTTGGTGTTAGGAAAAAGAGAAATAGAAGTTCATGGATCTTTTCCATGAATTTTGGGATTTCTTTGCATGGTCGTATGAATATTTGTGTGGGTTTTATCCAAGTGTATTACAACACACAATTCCTATTAAAGAATAAGAAATACTAGTAAGAAAAGAAAAGAGGTTGAGAATCTCTTAAATTCCCACAAATTTTTTCCTGTTAAGTATTCAAAATGGGTTTCAAATATTAGATATTAGATATTAGGTTATGTTTTTTTGTATGCCTTGAGTAGGGCGATTGTTAAAGACAATTTTTCTCTACCTAATATGAAATTGATTTTACAACAAGTAGTAGGATCTCAAATGATGTCACTTCTTGACGATTTATTGGGATATAATCAAATACATGTCAAGAGAGTTGACAAATATAAAACTGCTTTCACTACATGTTGGGGCACCCTTGCTTACAAGTGTATGCCTTTTTTTCTTGATCAATGCAAGTGCTACCTTCCAACGAGCTATGCAAATAAATTTTGATGATCTGATCAATAAAATTATTCAAAACTATCTTGATGACTTAATTGTATATTCTAAAACCCAAAAATATCATTTCGATCATCTTAGACAAGTTTTTCTCCGTTCCATAAAATTTGGTATGTCATTAAATCCTACAAAATCAATTCTTGGTGTCACTACAAAAAAAATCCTCAGACATATTATATCTGATTCAAGTATCAGTATTGATATGGAGAGAGTTATTTCCATTCAAAATATTCAAGCTCCATCTTCCAAAAAATAAATTCAATCATTCATGGGTAAGATCAATTTCATCAGAAGATTTATTCATGATTTTCCTAAAATGGTAAAAATGATTCATAATATGTTAAAGAAAGATCAAGCTTTTTCTTGGAATGCCATTACTGAAAAGGATTTTGTGGAAATTGAAAATGCAATTAGTTCTGTGCCAATCTTGGAAAAGCCTGATTTTGCAAAAGTTTTTATTATATACACAAATGCCACTAAAGAATTTATTTATGTAATTGTTCTTTAGAAAGATTATCATAATAATGAACAACCAATAACTTACATGAGTCAAATTTTATCTGAAGATGAATTCAAATATACTTTAATCGAAAAACATACATTTTCTCTTGTTAAATCTATTGATATATTTCGTCATTTCAATCTTGGAAAGCATACTCAAGTAAAAGCCCCTTTACATGCAGTTAAATTTTTTCTTTCACAAACACATTTATCTAGAAATTTTGCACATTGGCTTGCCAAAATCCAAGAACATGATTTCACAGTCACAACTTCTAATACAATAAGGGGATGTGATTTAGATCTATATATGGCTCAGCATCCTGAACCAGGATACTCTTTTAAAAATAATGAGAATGCCTTGTCTACATTATTCCTAATTGAATATGGTAGTCTTGATCTAGTGGCACATCCCTGGAAATAATTTATTATTTGCAATATGAAATATGTCCTGATAATATTGAGCATCATGAACAAAGAAGAAATCGACTTGAGGCCTCCAAATATCTATTTTTAAATACTTCACTTTTCTGTGGGACTGTTGATGGACTGTTATTACGTTGTGTCAATGATACATCAACTTGATTGATTTTGAGAAAAATTCATGGATCAAAAGATTTTGATATTCATATTGGTGGACACTTTCTTTCCAAAGAAACTGCACATAAAATATCAAGGGCTGGTTATTTTTGGCCTTTTGTATTCAAGGATTCATATAAGTTTGTACAAGATTTTTTCAAATGTCAAAAAGTTATCGGTAGAGAAAATTTCTTTTCCATGCCTTTACAACCAATCATCCCTGATTTTCCATTTTCTAAATGGGGTTTAGAATGTGTTGCACCAATTAATCCTTTTTTTTTCATTGGTCATATTTTTATCCTAGCTACCACATGCTACTTTACGAAGTGGACTGGAGCAGTTCCCCCTAGGAATATGCAAGATGAATAAGTAATCTCCTTTATTGAAACACACATGTTTTCTCGATTTGGTCTTCCAATTGAGATCACTTATGATAATGGACCAACATTCATATCTTAAAATTTGACTTGGAGTGAAACATTTCACTTCATCAACTTATTACCCTCAAGGAAATGGGCAAGTTGAGTCAACAAATAAAAATATGGTTAAAATTCTTAAGAGGATCTTTATTGACAAACCCTTCTATTAACACACCTTACTGACTTATTCCTTATGGGTAGATTGTACAACTATTAAAACAAACACAGGTCATACCCCTTTTCAGCTATTATATTGTCAAGAATCCATCATGTCTGTCGAAATTGAACTTACCTCTCTCAGATTAGCCTTACGGACAAAAGAGATAAATTCCACAAATGTCCCTCAAATATTCAATGCTTTGTTGGCCCTAGAAGAATAGAGGAGCTATGTTATTGATAATATAAATAAAAGGCAACAAACCATTAAAAAATATTTTGATTAAAAAGTTAAATCAACTACTTTTGTAGTTGATGAAAAAGTGCTTCTATGGGATTTTGCACATGTAGACAAAGGAAAACATTCAAAATTTCAGAAGTTATGGTTAGGCCCTTACATAATTGCTTCTATCATTGGAAATAATTATTACTTACTCAAAGACGAAAATGGTTGGTTATTTTCAATACTACTAACAGTTCACATCTGAAACACTATGTTCAATCGGGTTAATATTTTTATTGATTATATCTTCAGTGTTTCTTGTGTGTGTGTGTGTGTGTGTGTGTGTAATTTTAGTTTGTTTTCCTTGTATATGTTGTTGATCTTTTCTTTCCTTTACTTGAGTTTCATTTATGGAAGTTTTAGTCAAGCAACTGGATCGGTCAAGTTACATTATTATTCATTAGTTTGCAAAAATTTTGTAAATTTAACTTGAATGATAAAGAACATAGACAACAAAATATAAATAGATTATCTTTCGTATGTCTGCAATGCTATTTGTTGAGTACTTTCATAACCAGTTAAATTACCTTGTTGCAATTTGATTGATACAATTCTCTCTTTTCTTCTTTCCCATTATTCCCTTCCAAGAGTGTATTTACTGTGGGCATACATTAAATTCTGATCCAATTTTTTTTACTAAAACATAATTCCTGACAAGAAAATATAATCATCAAATCAAAATCAAAAGTTCTGAGAATGAAACCAGATATTGTAAGTTCTAGTATATTGATATTAGACTACCATGTGGAGTCACCATGTGTTGACTCATACTTCATCCACCTATTCCAAAAAATTGTAAAGAGTTGTGAACCTATAACTCATTTAAAATTTTAAATAATTATAATATATGGGTCCCCCTAGGAGAAAACATCGAAATGATAAAGCCCTTGTATGGAAAATTTTCCCAACATTATGACATGATACTATTTTTAGTTTGGGAATAATCTCAAGATTGGTATCAAAATTTAATTATAACAAATTTATCTTGATGTTTCTTGATTGGTTTTATCTTCATCATATGGTATTCAAGAGATTGGGTCATCATTGAAAATATCATATGAAACACTTGTTTGTATGGTTGGCATAAGCATCGTATACTTCAAATGTGCTATGGTGTAGTTTCAAAAGGCATCAAACTTATGGTGAAAGTGACATTTGATAGGTTACAAAAGAAAAAAATATAAATGGTTGCATGGCAATGGTTCATGTTTCACATGCATTGTAACACCCCCTCTCTAAACCCTAAGTATATGTAATTAATCACGATTGGTGATTTCCATGCAATGGCATGTAATTATTGTAAATATTGTTTAATTGTAAATGCCAAAAAATGACTATGGGTTGAATCCTTAAAGTACTGTCCATGATACCACTAGGGGAAAGAGTGAAGAAAACCTAGAGAAGGGTTCCTCATGCTAAAGAGGACCCAAGCCTCCTTGTTGATAATATTTGATTTTTGAAATATTCAGATATTCACTTTAACTCTAATTTCAAGGAAAATCGGTTAATGAGGAAGGGTTGGTGGTCAAGAAACCAACCACCCTCAGTGAATACAGGTATGGGAATACTTGTCTAGGACAATAGAAACTGGCATCTATGGGTACCATCGAGTACCATGTCACACTTTCCAAGATGAACTATGGGGAAATTGAGTTCCTTCTAACAAAAGGAAAAGGATAGGTCGAGAACCTTCCCAAACGATGCATGTAATAGAAGCACACAAGGGTAGAAAAAATAAATATAGAGGTCAGAGATCTGGTTGAGGGGGGGGAACTCAGGAAGAGTAATGAGGAGAGGTTTGTAGAAGACCCAAGGAAAAGAGATATTTTGTTGCAAGAGAAAACACACAAGTGAGGGCATAAATCCCTAGTGGTATCATGGCTTGGAATGGGGTGGCCAAAGTTCTAAGAGTAAATTCCTCTAATCCTATGGTTGGGTGGAAAGGTGGACACTCACAGTCAGTTGGTTGGTTATATCCTACAAAATAGATAAGTATTCTATGGATCTATGTTATTGAGTACAAGAAGTGAATTATGCCTGTAATTGTATTCATGAATATAGATGCATGTGTAATAGAAATGAATTCATGGTATCAATGGTAAGTATGCATGATAGAATAATATGAAATTATGTAGGCTTGTACTAGTGACTGAATTTCATGGTTATGGATAGAACCTGTAGATGAACTAATTGTATAATCTACACAGGAGGCCAAAGAAAGTTGGTAAACCATGAATACTCTCTATCATAAGTGTTTAATGCTTGTTGAATTTGGCGAGACTCAGTAATCATTGATCCATGAGTTGGAATCAATCTCATCCATCCAACAATAGGATATCACCATTGAAATTTACCATGTAAAGTAATGAGGAACAATAGTCATCGATCTAGGGAAAAGTATCGATTTGGACTGTCCAGGAGATGGACTAGTATAGTTGGTGAAAATAATTTCATAAATGATGATTGGTAGAGAGTCGTCAGATTGACGGGTCAAGAGATCTCAACCCTCGAATCCATAACCAAGATTAGTAGGGGGTTCACACTGGTGTATCGGTGTATCATCTCTCGGGATATCAGAAGATTTCAAGTGAAATACCTCGTCAAAACACCCATTACCTTATATCCAGGACCAGGGTTCCATGCCTTTTTTCATAAGCACGAGAGAGAGAGAGAGAGAGAGAGAGAGAGAGAGAGAGAGAGAGAGAGAGAGAGAGAGAGATTTCATGTATGGTGTACTGTGCCAACTTGATACCCATGGTGTCATGGGAGAAACCATTTTCAATATCTAGTTGCAGACAAGTGGAGTGTGGGACCCTCGTCAAGCATAGGCTCTGTGGTGAGCCCCATAAATCTGAGCCATTAGATATTGGAGAGGAATGATATCCACCATAGATATCAATGGAGAAAATTCAATCAGACCTCAGACCACAAGGATTTTTAGGTTATAGGAGATAGGGGAAGTGTCGCAGTCCGAAATCCACTTCAATGAGAACCGTTGATCTGTGGATGGATTCTTTGAATCTCCACCACCTGATCCTTAGAGTTTCTTCCACATTGGATTTGTGGAAGGAATTGTAATATTTGTTTGATCGAAGAGTGAGAGATCTCAATCGTAGATCTCATAGAATTGCAACCTTCAGAATTAATGCAATTAATCGTTCTTTAATCATGGGATTACCTTAATTAATTACATGATTAACTTAATTAAGTATCTCGTAATCCCTAGATGGTGGAATGTGGGAGTTTTAGTATGCAGGAGGTTGCTAAGGGGCCTTGGTCCCGATGTTCGTGATTAACTAGTGGTGCCACATATCATGATGAGGGAGGGTCATGTGTCACCCCTCAGTGGTGCCGCATGTCACCTTGATTTGGCATATTTGGACGAAGGTCCAAGTGGAAAAAGAGTGTCGCTTGTCAAGTGGTACGAGCACCACATTTCATGCTAGATGGCATGACCATATAGGACCATGTGCCCCAGGATGTTGGCTATATTTTGGATCTCGAACCACCATGAGGTTTTTGGGAAATAGGACTTAAAAAGAGGGTTGATGATCGATGCCTAATAAATCTGAGATGATGTTAGATGATGTCATTCAATGAATAGGAGGTGGAAAATGTCAAGGTCCCAAGACCCGAAGATCCAAGAATCTAAGGTCCCACAGTCCGATGACCCAACAGATAGATGTCGTTATTTGGTGAGAGTACACCTCAGTAGAATGTGGGGCTCCACGTTGAGCAAAGAATGAGTTGAAGGCTGATGTGACGAAGGTATGTTGATCAGGTGGCAGTCACCACGCCGACGCACAGTCAACAACCACGCCCTATAGGTAGGGCATGTCGGTGTCACATCGGGTGGGAACAATGATGTGAAGCCACGTGGAAGTACAAAAACTTTGTCCAAGAAATCCTTAAAATGTCAAATGACCATAACTTTTGATCTAGAGCTATATTTTGAGCAAAATTGCAGTCGTTGAAAAGATCTTGGCAAGTAGAAGATGATGGTGTCCTTCTTAATGTTAAGCCCTAATATTGGCTCATTAACCCTTAATTGGGTCATATTAGATTAGTAATTTTATTTTATTTATGTCGGATTTAGGCCATTAGTTGTAATTATACCTCCTAGTCTCCTATATATACCAAGGAGACATTTTCATTTTGAATCATCTTGTACTTGAACATTTAAGTGGGGTAAAAGGANGGCCATTAGTTGTAATTATACCTCCTAGTCTCCTATATATACCAAGGAGACATTTTCATTTTGAATCATCTTGTACTTGAACATTTAAGTGGGGTAAAAGGAGGTTTCCCCCTCAAAGAGGCTTCTTATCTGAAATTATCTCTTTTTCAAGGCGTTGAGTACTTTTCCTGAGGTTTTTCTATGCTATATTGATGTTTGGTTCCTAACACTTAAGGGGATTCGAGAAGGTTTAGGAAAAGTGAAAATTTAATACCCCATCCCTTAAAAGGGTACTTAGGGTGTTTGTTTTGTTACAAGTGGTATCATATCATGGTATACAACACTAGTCCTGGATGGGCCAAAAGAAAATCATAGGACTGACATAATAAGGCTAAGACGAGCATGTTTGAAGTAATACTCTGTATTTAAAAAATATTGATTATTATCTGCATAGGGGAACAAGAGATTGAACTATACCTAAAAAATGTTGGTTGAAATGGAAGAATTCTATTATGGGATTGTATGATTCCATAGGATGAATGAACTGGTGGTTATAATGTTGCCTGTAAACATGGGTTGAAGAAGCCCTGATAATTATAATAGTTGTTTATTAAGGGCTAATACCCTTATGGATAATTCCTTGTGGTTAAAGGAACTTGAGTAAGGATTCATAGAACCCTTGGTAGTAATAAGTTGCTTCCTTAATAAAGGACTAAACCCTGTATGAATAATTCCTTGGGTTTAGAGGAGTGATGGAAAAATTGTGAGGTCATTTTATTTGACCTGTAATGAATAAAAACATGTTGTTGGAATGAACTAATTAAGAAAAGGAAATAAGATTACTTTGGATTGTTACTAATCCTCATAAAATAGGGAAAATAAATTAAACATATGAGCCAATTTTGAGCTCATGGTTGTATTAAGGAAATGTATAAACCTATTGACCTAAAAACTTGCCTATGCAAGTGAATGAAAAAGGACAATAGTTGGGACACATATGCATTATAGGCATGGGTAAAGTTATTGTTGCACAAGACATGCTGAAAGTAACAACATGGTTAAAATTCTTATGATGTTGATTTCATACTACCTTCTGAGGATGAAAAAGAATGACTAATGAAAATACTAAGAATGTTGATCTAAAGTCTATAAATGGAAGTGATTGGACACTTCCATATGACCAAAGGGTCAAATTGACATCCAAATGTGGATGATATCCCTAAGGGTATGGCTTGGTATACTTAAGCAACAAAGAAAGGAATCTAGAAAGGATTCCCTTGATAAAGGTATGTTGACCAAGGATGGAATTGAGGCATGAAGAGAAGTTAGAATGGTTGCTTTTCTACCTTAGGTAGTGTTGTAAATACCTACTTATATTTTCTGAATTTTGGAATGATTTTGTAATAGAAGGGAAAGAGTGGTTTCTTGTTGGTTGTTGCCATGAAAAGAGGGTAACATAGTTATGAATATTCATGTGAGACTAGTCTTGTAAATGACTGTAAGTCCTCACTAAATAACATTGATATTAGATTTAAAATACCAGTGTGTATGGATGACATACAAAAGGTGCAAACAAAGAACTTGCATGTTGACATGTGTGTGTGTGTGTGTGTGTGTGTGTGTAAGCGTAAAGGAATGACATGATTTCCATGGATGCTTGGCTGACCCTATGTTGGAAGGGTCTGATTATCTTGATGGAATAATATCTTGAGGAGGTATGTCACTCCTCGGAGAAAGAGCTAATAAGAAATGTTGAAAGGAAAATGAACAAGATTGTTGTTAATCAACATAGAAGGAAAATGAATATTCCTTTGAAAAATGCATGCAGATGATTATGAACAAATCATGAGTGACATAATTTAAATCGACGTGTAATGTGGAAACTATGAAGTATGCCATTAGTGGACACACACAACATGCTAATGTATGTAATTAAGTGCATTGGAAATAAAATCACAATAGAATAATGTGCATGTGTGGAGGTGTAAGTTGAATGCATAATGAGAACATATGTTTAAATTCCTTATGAAATATTGGGTAAATATTTGGAATGATGAATCCAAGGTAGACTCAAGGTTGAATACCTTTCAGACAATGATGGGCATGTAACAATGGAGTTTCATGTTGAGGCAGTTCTAGGTGAAGGAACTGTGAGAGAAATCTGTCAGGAGGACATAGCCATAAAATTAATGATTGTTGAGAATAAGACAGTGGGATGAAAAGATTATTTATATAAGAATCCTTGATTACATTTTAAAATATCATGCATGAGTAAAAATGACATCCAAATGAATTAGGGACAATCTGATTTCTAGTTGGGAAATGTGCAGAATGCATAAGTTCATAATTCATTATGAACAAGAAGCTTTGTTGATGTAGCATGTTGATTTATCCAATAAGGTCAAGGTGAAAATAACTAATACTGCTCAAGGAAAAGAGCAAGGAGGTCCCAGGAAGGGATAAAGTGTAGAAGCAAAGAGGAGAAAAGAATTAACACTTTTCTCACTTTCAACCCTGAGTAATGAGACAGAGTTGTGTGCTTTAAAAGAGCAGCTGTGAAAATAGGTGCAACTAGTAAATGAAAGATAAATTTGATAAATATGTTTAAATAAATGGGCTCAATTGATCCATAATAAGTAAGGATAGTGAGGCCTTAGAAATAATTCAGATGGACTAAGAGTCTTGAGCTATGTAGAAGGATTTGGACAAGTGAAGAGTCTCATGACTCCTTTCTTGTTTTTTATTGTATTTCTATGGTATGCGAAACTGATATGCTGATGTGTGTAATTTTTTGGCATGAGAATGTTGATGGTTGCGCTCGTAGAAATAGTGAGGAATAATTTTGTAGAGTGCATATGAATATGTTGAGACAAATATGGAATTGTTCTGTAGAGATTAAAAGCTATGCCACATGCATTTTGATTTTACATGACAACTGGCATAATTTTGATTGTGATGATGCATGTTATGTGTAGGAAATGATTGGAGTTGTTGGGAAAGGACAATTTCCAATGATGGACATCTTCAAGCAGAGGAGAAATACAAGAATATTTTTGTTAAAAGGATTAATGAAGGAACTTTGGAAGTTCCCATAAAGCACCACTGATGAGGTAATGATATAAAAGGTGTTGGCAGCCATAACAAGTATAAAAGTGTTCATGCCTATGTGGCATATGGTATGAAGGGATTGGGTAAGAATTCTCTTCTGAAATGTTTTATTATCTTAATGATATGCATGAAGATTTTAATGGGTTGTTATATGCCATTGGTACCCAAGTAGGGTGTGATTCATGAACAAATGTGTCATCGATGCATTGACCAATAGGGAATGATTGAAAACAAAAGCACTCATAAGTATAAAATTGATTTGATGCATTGAGGAAATGCATGTTTGCATAAGTGGGTAGGCATATTACTGCCCATTATGGAAGAAGTATCTTCCAATATTCTACCAAAGTTAAAGAATGGTAAAGAGAGAAATTGGGTGGCCATAAATATTGGCACCCTGGTTACCAGAGGAGAAAGAATGATTGAATGCATTCATATTAAATTTTGATTTCATAAAATGTATGTTGATTTGAGGTCATGATCAACTTAAAGAAGAAAAATATAGTTCTGTTGTAATAATGAATGTGGATAGAGAGCCCATATGGTGAGAGGTTGGTTGAGACCCAACACATCATTGCAAGGTGCCTAATGGAAATTATGAAAAATTGAAAAACAAAAATTAATGCAAGGTTTCATTATCTGAAGGTGATCATGGAAAATTACCACATTGATTAAATTGCTTGAGAATCTTGAATTCAATTGGAAAATTTTGGTATGTTGAAATGATGCATGTACAAGAATTGATATTTCCTTTTTCTTTATACCATTGAATAGATAAAATTGATATAATTGTTAGTATGCACAGTTTCGAAATAGTTTGGAAGCCACTACAAGTGTGCAATGAAAATATATAGTGTATGAGAACTAACAATTTGTTTGGTTGTGTGAAGAACAAATTGCAGGAAGAAGGGTCTTAAATATGGAAGTGATGTGAGCCCATAAGGAAGACCAATTCCTGTTGATTGTAAGAGAGCAAAACTTCCCAAGGAAAGAAGTCTTGGGATTATGGAATCTGGTTCCTAAATGGAACAAATCTAAAAATGGAATTGTGAAAATTACAAATCTGTGGGTAACAAATTTGAAAGAAATTAGATTGAAATTGATGTTGTGTCTCACGGTTATTGTATGCATGTGATACAGGTGAGATAACAGACCTGTCTGGGGAGGACAGATGATGGTTGTCAATGTTGGAAAGCATGGAAACTGGCTACTATCGTGACATGAGAACCATGTGATAAGCCATGATCCCCATTAAATGATGTGTCGTGGTGACATGGGCCAAAGGAACGCCTCGACAAGAGCAAGTCGGAGGGATGCCTTGACTGTAAGACTCGAGGAAGTCTCGAAAAAAATTTCTTGTGAGAGAAATCATTGGCAAGGCAAGATGGATCACCCAAGGGACTGTATAGTAGAGAAGGGGATTCCTGAGCCTAGGCCTGGAAGGTGAGTAACCGCAAGGAAGAGGAAACTTTGATAATTCTTGTAATCTTTTGATTATGATCATGCACACAATGGGTATGTCAAGAAAATAGTGGGCCAAATTAATGACACAACCATATGGATGCAAATCCATAAACTGCACAAATAAGTATTATGTTGATTGCAAATTTCCTCTTGAGTTATGAACAATAATAAAATGTTTATGCATGAAATTATGAATTAACATGCTTGTTGTTTGAAATTGTTGTAGGCATGTGCTAAATGTCAAAGAGTTTGGAAAGGACCATACCAAGAAGATGAATAACATTGTTGAGGCAATTGAAAGAATAAGGCATGGCATGTGTTGTTGAGAAGTAAAGAACATCGAGGATGGTGTTCCTTTGAAGGGGGAGGGGAGGGGATTGTAACATGCCCTCTCTAAACCCTAAGTACATGTAATTAATCACGATTGGTGATTTTCATGCAATGACATGTAATTATTGTAAATATTTTTTAATTTTAAATGTCAAAAAATGACTATGGGGTGAAGCCTTAAAGTACTGATAATGATACCATTAGGGGAAAGAGTGAAGAAAACGTAGAGAGGGGTTCCTCATGATAAATAGGACCCAAGCCTCCTTGATGATAATATTTGATTTTGGGAATTTTCAAATATTTCCTTTAACTCTGATTTCAAGGAAAATCAATTAATGAGGAAGGGTTGGTGGTTGAGCAACCAACCACCCTTAATGAATATAGGTATGGGAATACTTGGCTAGGGAAGTATAAATTTTCAATTAGGGGTACCATCGAGTACCATGACACACTTTCCAAGATGAACCGTGGGGAAATCAAGTTCCTTCTGACAAAAGGAAGGGGGCAAGTTGAGAACCTTCCCAAGTGATGAATCAAGAGAAGCACACAAGGGTAGAAATAAATTTAGAGGTCATAGATTTGGCTGAGGGGGTGGGGGGGGAATCAAGAAGAGTTTTGAGGAGAGGTCTGTAGAAGACATGAGGAAAAGAGATCTACTATTGCAAGAGAAAATGCATGAGTGAGGGAAGAAATCCCTGGTGGTATAATGGCTTGGAATGGGAGTGGACAGAGTGCTATGAGTGAATTCCTATGAGCCTATGGTTGGGTGGAAATGTGGACACCCACAGTCAATTGATTGGTTATAGCCTGTAAAATATATAAGTATTCTATGGATTTTTTTTATTGAGTAAAAGAAATGAATTATGCCTATAATATTCATGAATATGGATTCCTGTGTAATAGAAATGAATTCCTGGTATCAATGGTAAGTATGCATGTTGGAATAATATGAAATTATGTAGGCTTGTACCACCGAAAAAATTGCATGGTTATGGATAGAACCTATAGATGAACTATTTGTATGATCTACATAGGAGGCCAGAGAAGGTCGATAAACAATGGATACTCTATGCCATAATTTTTTTATGCTTGTTGAAGCCAAAAAGACTCAGTAATTGTCGATCCATGAGTTGTAATTGATATCATTCGTCCAAAGACATGCTATCACTGTTGAGATTTACCTTGTAAAGTAATGAGGAACAACATTCATTGATCTAGGGAAAAGTATCGATATGGACCATCCAGGAGATGGACTAGTCTAGTCGATGAAAATCCTTGCATAAATGGATACTAATTAAGAGCCGTCAGATTGAAGGATCGAGAGAGATCAACCCTTGAATTCGTAACCAAGCTCAAGAGTGGGTTCACACTGGTGTATTGGGATATCGTCTCTCAGGATATTGGAATCTTCCAAGTGAAATACCTCATCAAAACACTCGCCACCCAATATTCGAGGAACAAGGTTCTAGCCCCTAGTTCTATGCCATTTTGCATAAGCATGAGAGAGAGAGAGACCTCAAGTGTTGAAACATATATATTTTTCTAAAACATTAGAATTAAAAAGTTTCATTTTGTTTAAATAAGGATAAATGTGCACTTGGATACTACCTTCGATAAAGTCTTCTAATTAATCCAATGGTCTAAAATCTTTTCAAGTTATGGAACCGCCCTTTCGTTAAAAATCTAAATCACTAAAGACAACTTTCAAAATATCGGGTTTTGGGGTTTCGCAATACTAACATTTAGACATACAAAGAACTCCAAAGTCCCGATATGCGAAGTCACGGAACTAGCTTGAATTAAATCAAGTTAATTAAACAATTAAAATGATTAACGATAATTGACCTTATCGCAACTTCGTGTTTCAGGAATCCTGCCTCAAACGATAACTTAAATCCTCGATATGCGAGGTCGTGAAATCATCAATTAATTGTGATTATTTATAAACGTTAAACATGATTAATATTAATTAATCAATCGTGATTTTGTGATTCAGGAATCATAGCTTGAATTGAAATAGGTTAACCCGAGACCTAAAACCCTGAAATGGATTAAGGTTAAATATAATAAATTAACCGTATAAACTCGATTTATTAACAAAATAAAACACTTTTATCTTACCGTTGAGTTTATGCTGATTGCGATACAGGTGATTTCAAATTTCTTTTCCGATCACAAAAATTGACCATTAATGTTATTAAATGACCAACTAGGGGAAATGATTTTAAATAAGACCCTGCTTTAATACCCAAATATTTTTATTATAGGAATTAAACGTATTGTCAGTGAAGGTATGATCCAGGGGATCAAATTTTGCTCAAAATTCAAAGTGCTCGGAATCGCTTCAAATCGAACGAGAGCATATGACTCATCATTACAAACCCAACACAACTTGTTTGGGTTCAAACGGACGTCGAGAGCGAGAGATATCGCATTCTATTCAAAATGACAAACAAGCAAAAAAAGGGATGCTGACTGTACAGTCCGTACAGTCTGTACGGATGCTGACGTGGCAGTTCGTACGACACGTGGAAGAGTTGAGAGGCAGAAAATTGGCAGATGTGGATGAATGACATTGCAACACGTGGCATCATTTGGTTGGTTGTACGGTGCCACATGGCCCAGTCATGGGCTGCCACGTGGCACCCTGTTATCGGTTGCTTGTATAAAATATTATTGGAGTCCACCGGGTTCGACCCCATGACCTCCACCCATGACCTCCACCCATGTGTATAACCTTTGCAAAGTTTGCATTGCCAACATGCCACACCATATTCCTTGTTATATATATGGTTTCACATAAATTTAGGTTTGAATTGTTTTGTGTTGGAGCGGGGGTCCGGGCTGGGGCTTAGCCCAAGACCCTGGTCGCATATAATGATACCATATGACCCTCTATCAATCCAGTTGGTGTGCGCGCGCATTTGCATTTTTTATTTGGTTTGTATTGTGGTTCAAAAAATTATCAAACCAACGACCCGACACTTGTCACGACCTCACTCGCCTTTAAAATTTGAGCCCCATTTGCACTTGTGCACGGTCATATGGGTCATACGACCACGACCTTGGTGGTTATGGACTAGGTGCGCCCGTAACCGTCCTACAGTTTGCACAGTTTGTGTGGTTGTTTCCGGTGTTGGGTTTTAACGCATAAAAGCGCGTGGGGGCTAGGTTGAGCCAACAAGGGTGCAATTTGTAGATGCAGAGACAACAAGTTTGAAGGGGGACTTCCAGGAAGCCTATCTTCTTCAATTTTTGGCCAAACGAGGTGCCAAAAAAGCCTAGCTAGGGGTTTTTGGACGTTCTGAAGCCATTGGAGCAGTCTATTTGTCATTTTGAGCATTGTAAAGCACATTTTTTAGCACTTTGAGTAAATAATACAAAAGATCCATTGGAAGCTGGACCAGGAGATATAGCCCAAGAGAGGGGTGAACTCCTTTATCATTTGTTGTGTTATGTGTTTTCTTTTCACTGTTATTACTGCTGTTTATATGCATCTTGAATGAGTAAATTCTATTAAATTTGTGTTGCAAAGTTGATCCATTTGCATTTTAACACATAAATTTAACTTACAAATATTTTCAAGAATACAAGTCTTCTTCATTTTTAGATCAAGTTGGTATCAGAGCATAGGTTTTTGAAGACTTGATTATTTGCAAGTGTTTTGTTTTCTGATGCTCACAAGGTTGAAACTCGCAAGAGGAGAAGGTCAACTTGTATATCCAAGTTCTCATCCTTTAAGGAGGAAGCTTATATCATCACCGCAAGTTTCAAAGAGGCATTCACCAAGTATGGCTCATGAAGAGAGTCATGAACATATTCCTACAGAAGATGAAGATCTCAGAAAGGCTGTCATGGAAATGAGAGAAATGATGAAAATCTTGATTGAAAGGAATACAGGATTGCAAGGTGAAGGCTCCAACCCTTCAAAGCACAAGGGAGACGGTGGTGATAAAACTCCAAATGGAAATGGAGGGAATGGTGTTTCTCCACCACCCTCACCTCCATCTTCTTCTTCTTCTACCAGTTCAAGACCTCTTCTGAATTCTCCAAAAGGACAGGTTAAAACTCCTTCACAAATTCCTGTGTTAAAGCTTGATATTAAATTCAAATTGCTAATGTACAATGGAGAAGTAAATGCTGAGAAATTAGATAATTGAATTCGTCAGATTGATGTGTATTGTAGGATACAAAAAATTCAAGATGATGAAACTAAGATTCAGCTTGCTTATTTAAGATTGGATAGTGCAACACTCATTTGGTGGGAATCCAAGACTCAGGAGGACATGAAGAAACATGGTAAAATTTTAACCTCTTG
>SNQJ01S0063536.1:50852-62391 GCA_010110895.2 Picea sitchensis
ACCCTCATCTTCATATAGACTAAAAATAGTCTTTTGGAGGTCCAAAAGCTTTCCAATGGGGAGGTGTGATCCAGGGGATCAAATTTTGCTCAAAATTCAAAGTGCTCGAAATCACTTCAAATCGAACAAGAGCGTACGCCTCATCATTACGAACCCAACTCAACTCGTTTGGGTTCAAACGGACGTCGGGAGGGAGAGATGTTGCGTTCTGTTCAAAATGACAAACATGAAAAAAAAGGGATGCTGACTATACAGTCCGTACAGTCCGTACGGCTGTTGACGTGGCAGTCCGTATGACACATGGCAGAGTTGAGTGGCAGACAGTTGGCAGATGTGGATGAATGACATTGTGACACATGGCAGTATTTGGTTGGTTGTACAGTGCCACGTGGCCCAGTCATGGGCTGCCACGTGGCACCCTGTTATTGGTTTCTTGTATAAAATATTATTGGAGTCCACCGGGTTCGACCCCATGACCTCCACCCACATGTATAACCTTTGCAAAGTTTGAATTGCCAACGTGCCACACCATATTCCTTGTTATATATATGGTTTCACATAAATTTAAGTTTGAATTGCTTTGTGTTGGCGCGGGGGTCTGGGCTGGGGCTTAGCTCTAGCCCCTGGTCGCATATAACGATACCATATGACCCTCTATCAATCTAGTTGGCGTGCACGCGCGTTTGCATTTTTTATTTGGTTTGTATTGTGTTTCAAACGGTTATCAAACCAACGACCCGACACTTTTCACGAACTCACTCACCTTTAAAGTTTGAGCCCCATTTGCACTTGCGCGTGGTCATATGGGTCATACGACCACGACCTTGGCGGTTAGGGGCTAGGTGTGCTCGTAATCGTCCTACAGTTTGCACATCTTGCGCGGTTGCATCTGGTGCTGGGTTTTAATGCATAAAAGCGCGTGGGGGCTAGGTTGAGCCAACAAGGGTGCAATTTGTAGATGCAGAGACAGCAAGTTTGAAGGGGGACTTCCAGGAATCCTATCTTCTTCAATTTTTGGCCAAACAAGGTGCCGAAAAATCCCAGCTAGGGGTTTTTGGACGTTCTGAAGCCATTGGAGCAGTCTATTTGTCATTTTGAGCATTGTAAAGCACATTTTTTAGCACTTTGAGAAAATAATACAAAAGATCCATTGGAAGATGGACCAGGAGATGTAGCCCAAGAGAGGGGTGAACTCCTTTATCATTTGTTGTGTTATGTGTTTTCTATTCACTGTTATTGTTGTTGTTTATATGCATCTTGAATGAGTAAATTCTATTAAAGTTGTGTTGCAAAGTTGATCCATTTTCATTTTAACACATAAATTAAACTTGCAAATATTTTCAAGAATACAAGTCTTCTTCATTTTTAGATCAAGGTATATGCAGGTCGAGGCGTCTAAGGCAAGAAATATTTTTTTTCATTTTCAATTACATTCACGTTTTGGTAGAGCTTGCTTAATGAGATACTCGGTTCTGTGCATTTTTTGTGACAAATAGCAGGTTTTTAAGAACTGCTACCATGCCTCCACGAAAAGAAGCTAAAGAAACTAGTGAGAGTTCAGGCCAGAGTTTAGAGGTTATCTCCGACACCTCACCCAGAAGTATAAACATAGTTAAAACCTGGATGAATGTATTCAACATCCTACAGTACGAGTTGGTAAATTTCCCTGATGATTCAAGCGACAACGAAAAGGAAGACTTATCTACCAAATACAAGACTATTGCTCAGTCAGAGATGCATAAGGTAGAAACAAGGTCGAGTCTTGTACCCTACAATGGCATGATTAAATGGGCACTGGATCATGTCGATATCCCAACTAGAACTATATTCAATTCTCAGAAGGTAGTTGTTGGGTCATTTCAGCCGGAACACTTACAGGTGATGTATAAACTGTCTTCAACGCAAAATTTTGTTTATAATGCCAGATTTCTAGTGAATTTTAACAAGAAGGAGTGTGATCAATATGGAAAGAGTCTTTCCGACTTGATCAAGGATTGGTGTTCACGCCCCGAAAAGTTCAGAGTCGATTCTCACGGCATATACTCAATCTCATCGCTAGAACCGTAATTCATGTATATAGCCATGATGATGTGTAGACTCTATGGGAAAAAGAACACAACCCATTTATTTCTACCATGGGTACACATTATACACACAGTAGCGAGAGGATATTCTTTCGACTGGGCCAAGATATTGTCGGACAGTCTGGCTAGTGAAATTACAGAATACTAGGCAAAGAAAGCCAAAGGGCAATCAACTTCATTCTTCATGTCATCTTATATTATGGATGCCATCTGTTTCATGACACCTTTCCCATTGATGGGCTGGAGATAGACTCCAGATAGTGCAGAACCAATTCATATTTATCATTCAAAACTCTGGGAAGACAAGGCGAAGGATTTCTTTTATGAAATCTGTAATTGGGTAGCGGTGTCGATGCACACTGCTATATTTGGTCACCCACCTCCTAGAATTTCAGACACAGTTGTGGCTAACCTGGATAACGTGGTAGACTGGTACATCAAGGAACACTTCTCTTATATCAGAGTTTCAGTTATTCATCTCCCACATATGCTTTACCACAACTCTTACCAGATCGACTGGTGTGTCACGAGGTCGTATGACAAATATTACTCGGCAAGATTAGCAAAGAACTCAAAGCAGTGCAGAAACATGTATGTCCATATTTTCCCTTACAGATTGGTGCATTTTCTTTATTGGATTTCGGCCACTCCAAAGTGGAGGTTGTGACCCTAGAAGAAATAAAGATGGTTAACATTAAATTCAAGAAGCATGACCTGCATAAGTTCATGGGTAACCATATGGCCAGTTGCAATCTTAAAAAGTATGAACATGAAGAGTCCCCGCAGGACGAAATGTTCCGAGGGGAGAAATCTTATCTAGAACTTCTGAGCCGAGTTCGAGCTCTATCACCTAATAAAATGATTGATTTTTACAACTTCCAAAAGCACTGAAGAAGTAGTCTTCTGAAATTATTACAAGGGGGAAACCCAATGTCTTGAGCTACATAGAAAACAGAGACCCAAAATCCAGAAGTCGTAAGCTCTAGCAAACAAGAAGCCCTGGAAAAACTTAGAGAAATTTGAGGTCTTGACTCAGAAAGAAGATATCCCTGAGATAGAGATATTAGATAACCATACCAAAGATCAAGAAGAGACATCATCAAAGAAAGGATAAGATAGGCCACTGTCTTCATCAGATAAATCAACTACAGATGGAACCGGAAAATAATTATCCACAGAAATTGGCATCCCCATTCAAATCGTCACTCCATTACAATTCACCAGAGGAAACCTTAATGTAGAGGTAATACTCATAGGAGATCTCATGCCTATCCCTATTGAAGAAATACCTCCTTCCGATTTCTTTTTCAGTAAGAAAAGGAAAGGTGTGGTGAAGAAATACATACACCAGAAAGAAGGTGCAACTATCAAAAAGCACAGAGTACTATTGGACAAACAAAATTTGGAAGAAGAAGAATTTGCTACATAGGTAGTAGGCTCTTTGGGATCTTTTGCAACAACTAACCTATTCTCAGTTGATAATCTAAAAGAAAAACTGAAGCAGAAAAATCAGATGATAAGTCAGTTGCAAAATCAAATAAGGACTACAGAAAAGAATGTCAGAGATGAAGTCAATAAAGGGCTTGAATAAGCTAGAGCTAGTGATAAACAAGAAATCCAACTATTGAAGTCTTGTCTTGATGAGATGCATAGGAATATGCAAGTGAGCAAAAGACAGACTATCCAACTAGATGAGTTGGTAAAACAATTACAAGACAAGGTCAGTTCCACTGAGAAAATGGTTGTGGATATAGCATTGTTTCAAGCTCAATCATTGGAAGTTCTAAAGAAACTTGAAATAGAACAACAGAGCCTTTTTTCTAAGGTAGAAATCATCCAAAATCATTTTTGGGAAGTAAACCAATCATTGGACAATATTGGTTTCAGAGAAAGAGAGGTTACTGCAGCCCGAACCACTTTTCAAGAAGAGGTTGTGCCATCGGCTAGAGAAGAAATATTTGTAACTCCCATATTGACTGTTGCAGAACAGGTCAGAGGTGATATAATATTAAATACATGGGAGGCCAATATAGCCGAGAGTAAAAGAATGGCCAAGGAAATAAAAGAGGATTATGAAGAGATTTTTCATTTGCTTAATAAAGAATCACTAGGACTCAGAAAGGATGATGGTTCTAAAATACTAGGACAAATCAATATTGTAAATCATCAAATTGACATCAAAGAAAACTTAGAGGCAGCTCAAGTTGAAATTTCACAGCTAAAGCAGAATGACATTTTCAAATAGATAGATGGTTGGTAAAGCCAAATTTACAGTTACAGTCAATGATTTCTGAAGATAAAAGGATAAAAGATAGGTTGCCACAATTACAAAAGAAGTTGTATATTTTTGAGGAAAAAGATGTGACAGAACCTTCTAGACTAGTAGTACAATTTCTAAGCAGGTGTGTGGAATGTCTTGAGCAAGGAAAAGGGAGTACTTCAAAGAATCAATAAAGTAACATGTACATATATGTTTCTGCCGGTATGAGAAAAAGATAGAGAAGAACCAAATGAAACGGTTCAGGTTGTCATTTTGTAACCGTTATTATCTAGGAATAATGAGAATTCCAACTGCCTACAGTTGAGAACCTTTTGTATAAATATATTTTCAAAAGACTAAAGAAGGGTTGGGTTTTTGCCATATGTAGTTGAGAAAGCTCTCCCCATTGAGTATTAATACAAATACATATCAGAGATTCCACATTTCGTTCATTTGAGTTATGTGTTCTTCTGTCTTTCCACATTCTAGTATCTTTTTATATATCTCCTTGATGAATTCTTGATCGCAATTTAGTACATCATCTATTGTGGTTACATTTCATTTAGTAATTTAATAGCGCACAACTTTTCCTCTGTTTTATTGTTAGTAAATACAAGACCTGTGAGTTAATTAGATTGCTACATTTTATGCTTCATTTAAGGTTATATCATCTATTTTATTCTCCTGTAGCGAAGTAAGATTCTTCTGTAATAGATGCCTTTCTTTGTCTAACAGCTTTATGTGTTTCTCTCATTACACCCAATGCTTTTAATTTTAACTCAGACATGAAAGACGGCCTCTGAGCTATTATGTTGTTAATTCATTTGTAGGAATTTTTCTCACATAACAGAGGTAGAAGACACAAACACTAAAACCCCCTTTATTTCTGGATGCCTTGACATTATACTTTGAAGCCTTAAGTATAAACTCAGGAACAACATCATGTGCCAAATTGGCAGCCATGGTGTCATGGGAGTGACACTTGTCAATATATAGTTGCGGAAGAGTGGAGTGTGGTACCCTCATCAAGCATAGGCTCTATGGTGAGCCCCATAAATATGAGTCGCTGGATCTAGGAGTGGAATGATATCCACCATAGATCTTGGTGGATAAAAGTCAATCGAACCCCAAACCATAGGGAGTTTTAGTTTATAGGAAATAGGGGAAGTGTCGCGGTCTGAAATATGCTTCAATGAGAATCGTCGATGTGTGGATGGATGCTCTGAATCTCCATCATCCAATCCTAAGAGTCGCTTCCACATTATATTTGTGTAAGGAACTGTAATAGTCATCTAATCGAAGCATGAGATATCTCAGTTGTAGATCTCATAGAATTGTAACCCTGAGACTTAACGTAGTTAACCGTTCTTTAATCATGGGATTACCTTAATTAATTATGGGATTAACTTAATTAAGTATCTCATAATCCCCGGATAGTGGACTGCGGGATTTTTAATCTACATGACGTCAGCAAGGGGTTGTGATCCCGATGTCCATAATTACCTAGTGGCGCCACGTGTCGTGATGAGGGAGGGCCACGTTGTTGAATTTTTTTATTCTCAAATATGATAGTTATTGTTTTATAATTTCAATGAAAAATTTCCTTTCATGCCACAATTATCATAGAATAACTATACATTGAAAATCTCAACTATTACAATGCATCGGAAATAACAAGATATAAAAATATTAACCATGCACAATAGACACAAGAACACAAGAATTTATCCTGGGAAACCCAACCTTGGGAGAAAATCCAACAAGCTTTCTTATAGAAGAATCAATTCAAGAGATTACAAGTTTATCACCATCAAAAGAGACCAAGAGATATCAAAGAGTCACCTCCCAAGCCTAGAACAACTCCCAAGAGGTAGTGCACAAGGTAGAATACAAAGAACTACAAGTTGTAGTGAATTTTACCCCAAATAAGACCTCCTTGAAACTTGCACCTTCTTTGTTGAGTGAGAGATGAGTGAGTGAGTGTGTCAAATGAAATGAAATGAAACTTTATTTATATTTTTCAAGTCACCTATCTTTTTCAAGTGGGGTCGACTTCTCTTCCTGGGTCTTCAATTTTACTTTATTGTTTTCTATCTTTTACTTGTGGAGGCCGACTTCTCTTCTTGGTTCTTCAATTTCTTTCTAGGGATTATTTAATGGTCATATGGGAATCGTCTTTTCTTCTTGACACTTCTTCTTTTCTAGAAAAGTTTTCCTTGAGCCTGGTTAACGTAATCTTCTTTGGCATTCACCTAGTTGAAGTGTTCATTTCCCACATATCACCTCAAGTCTCTATCAGTCCTTGTCAAGTCATGTGGTCAAGGATAGAGACTACACCTAGGCCATTCACCTTAGCCAAGTCATATGGCCATCTAAGGAGAATGTATGCTTGATGCTAATACATGGAGAACATCAATGCCCTGGGACATTCTCCTTATCCAAGTCACATCGACATCTAAGGAGAATGTTTTCCCGATGCATATGTTCTTCGAGTCTTTTTCAATCCTTGTCAAGTCACATGATCAAGTATAAATATTATTCGTATGCCATTCTCCTTAGCCAACTCACATGACCAATATGAGGAGAATGTTTGCTCGATGTTTCCCAAAACATCAACACTCCCTCTTAGCGAGGGAGACATTCTGCATCATGCCAAGCTTGTCCCTGAAGGATTCGAACTTTACCTTCGACATAGGTTTGGTGAGAATGTTTTCAATCTTATCACATGTGAATATGTATTGGATCTTCACTTCTCCCTTATATACCATGTCTTATATGAAGTGGTATTTGATCTCAATATGCTTCGACCTGTCATGAAATACTGGATGTTCTAAAATCTTGACACAACTTTTATTATCACAATGTATCAAGGTTATCTCTATTTGTTGATCAAATAGTCATGTAAGTAGTTTTCAGAGCCATACTGCTTCACAAATTGGGACACTGGCTGTGATATACTCTGCTTCTATTTTACTAATTGATATGAAAGTTTTCTTCCTGTTAATCCAGGATATCATAGTTGATCCTAAGCTGAAGCAACACCTCGAGGTGCTCTTTCTGTCTATTGCACTCCCTTCCTACTCAGAATTTGTATATCCCTACAACTTCACTTCACCACCTAAGACATATCTGAGTTCATATCCAACTATACCATGGAGGTACCTCAACACATGCTTTTTTGCAACCCAAAGGTAGTGTCTTGAATCTACCATAAACTGGCTCAAGGTGTTTAGTGAAAAGAAAATATTCGGCCTAGTGTTAACTAGGTACATCAAGGATCCAATCAAATTCCTATACATAGTGGGATCCATAAAATTTGAATATGAAGTAGAATCACTCAACTTCTTCAGATTTTTCTAGATAGGTGTAGCCATGGACTTATAGTCCATCATACTGAATATGCACAAAATTTCAACTGCATATTTTCCTTGTCCAAGGAAAATCTCTCCCAGTCTCTGCCATACCTCCAATTCCAAGAAATAGTGCATCAAGCTAAGATCCTTCATCTCAAATTCTGGGGCCAACTCCCTCTTACACATGATAATGATTCATTATTCTCTTGTGAGGAACAGATCATCAAAGTATAGCACCAATATCAAGGGATCTCCATCAACAAACTTGTAGTAAAGGTTGGGATCTGCATCACTCTTGGTGAACCCCAAGCTCATCAAGTATCCATGAATCTGGGAGTACCATGCTCTGGGTGCCTACTTGAGTCCATAGAACGCCTTATTTATTCTACAGACATGGGATTCCTTCCCATGTATCAAAAAACATTGAGGTTTCTCTATGTACACTTCTTCCTCAATCACACCATTGAGGAATGTGGTATTTACATCCATATGATGTAATTTTGAACCCATAACTGAAGCAAGAGAAATAATGGTCCTGATGGAAGTGTACCTGGTGACTGGATAAAATGTCTCTTCATAATCCACCCCCTCTTTCTGGAAGAGTCCTCTTTCCAAAAACCTATCTTTGTACTTTTCGATGTTGCCATCTGTTGCATGCTAGATTTTATAAATCCACTTGGAAGTTACTACTGACTTCCCTTATAGTCTCAGAACGAACTCCCACACATCATTATTCATGATGAACTGATACTACTCCATCATGGCATCTTTCCAGACTTGTTGGTCAGTTGCTTCCTCATAACTGGAAGGTTCTAAATCAATGATGTGGCTCATCAGTTCCATATTAATTGAGAACCTTTTAGGTATCTTTCTCTCCCTGAAATTACCATGGGGAGTTTCATGTCCTTATACATCCTGCAAAGCATCACGAAGCCATGTTGACCTCTTCCTAGTCACTACAATGTCTCTAGGTAGATCCACTGGTCCTAGTGGCTCTTCTTGATGGTCTGAAGGATGATCAGATGGACTAGTTGGATGTATACCATCATCCTTCGGAGCCTCCTGTTTCTCACTAACAATATTTATGTGAGATTCTATGGATCTCCTAAAATCTATCTCTTCATTAAAGGTAACATCACAACTAACTTCGATCTGACGTTGTCCTAGAATATAGATTCTATAGGATTTTGAAGTTTCACTATATCCAACAAAGGTTCCCGCCTTTATGGAGGTTTCTAGCTTCGTCCTCTTCTCCTTGGGTACATGAATGTATACTAGACAACCAAAGATCCTCATATGGATGACCTCTGGATTCACTCATGTGAATGCCTCCTCAGGAGTCTTATCTTCCAATATCTAATGAGGACTTATGTTATGAATATAGATTGTTTTGTTGGATTCTTCTACCCATAAGAACATGGGTAGATTTTGATCATGAATCATTTCCTTGACTACCTCCATGATAGACCTGTTCTTCCTTTCTGCAACACCATTTTGTTGGGGGTTGTAAGGAACTGTCAACACCCTCTTGATCCCTTCTTTCTTGCATAAATCGTTGAAGTCTTTGGAAGTATATTCTCCTCCATTATATGTTCTTAAAACCTTTATATTATTCCCAATCAAGTTCTCTACCTGAGCCTTGAACTTTTGGAACCTACTAAATACTTCATACTTAGTCTTTATGAAGTAGATCCATTTCTTCTGAGAGAAATCATCAACGAATGTTACATAGTACAATAATCCTCCCAAATATGATATTTTCATAGGTCCACATACGTCAGAATGCACTAGATCCAAGATTCATTTGGATCTACTATCACTGCTTGGATAAGTTCCCTTGGTATTCTTACCAAGAGTACATCCTTTGCAAATTCCTTCATGTTCTTCCTAAAGCTCTGCAATTCATGTAACCATCTTCCTTAATGATGGTAAGGCCTTGTAGTGTAGGTGAGAAAATATTCGATGCCATAACTCACATAAGTTATTGTTATCATGTATCAATTCCTGGGATAGATGTATTGATAGTTTGTATAATCCTCCCTCTTGAACACCAATCACTTTTTTTGTGTCAATGTTTGAATCCTTAGGCCATACAATAACTTGTCCATCCAAAAATGCAACATATAGCCTTTATCCTCCAATGTTGAGATAGAGAGTAGATTCTTTCTTAGTCTTAGTGTTAGCGCTATGCACAATTGTAAGACCCTAGGTTTGCATTATCTTTGACCAACAAAACCCTTTAGGCATCGGCCCTTTCATCATCACCTACATGCATAGATGAAGTCTCACCCTACGTATCTATTGGGAATGTAAGAACCAAGTTTCTGCAATTGCAAGGGAATGGGAGGGGACCATTCTATCCATTATTATTAGTGAAGTGCACTTAATTTTGTCTTGGTTTTTCTTGAGTTACTTAATGAATTCAGGTCCATGTTACCATTAGATTCCAGATTACCACATAACTCATTATTGTAACAATCGAGATTATTTCACAATGATTATACATAAGAAAAATCTAGTCTACTATGTATTGAAACATAATCCATGAAAAATCACACAAAAGACAGTTAAGATAAGTTTTAACGTGGTTCACCCAACTCTGGGCTACATCCACAACGATTGGCTTCTTTATTATGTGTTTGGTAATTACTTCAGGCTTGCGCACTATGCTTACAAAAATATATCATAGTTATATTCATCTCTCTTAGCCTAGTCATTCTGTAATGCAAGCCTCTCTCTCTATACATCATCTCTTACATTTATACATAGAGTCTTGTCTTCAACGAAAATAAAAGAGTCATAAAAATAACTAGCAGAGAACCCAAACATGAGGAACCCTTATTCTCCCAACCCATTACATATTTAAACATAAAAACTAGGTCTTAAAACCCTACTTTGTTCCTCCCAAAACCCATATTTTTTTTTTTTTTTACTGGGGGAATCGGCAACTCGCGGTTCTCGTACTCGCGTGACACTGGGTCGATCCCCAAGCGGCTACCACTATAACCCCAGGTGCAACCACCCAGCCCGCAAGAATGGCGCACGAGTAAGTCTGGGTGAGAATCGAACATGAGACTTCATTTACAAATTTCCTTCCATTTACACGGCACTTTCCAATCCGTCTACACCCGTGCGGGCCTCCCAAAACCCATATTACAATGCATGACTACTCCAATTAATTGGATGTTTGGGTTTCTTTCACCTGCTTTTCTATTTGCATGCTACTTTTATACTCTGACCGATGTTCTTCCAAATTTGTTGTGTCCTTCTATATTTATCACATCGGGTAGTCACCCTTCCTTTTCGTTTGCTTTATTCTCCTACTTTATTCTCTTCTTTATTCTCTACTTTATTCTCTTTTATTGTGCATTGTACTTATGGATGCACCTCAACTATGCAATCCCTAGTATTCCTTCTTCTTCTGCACACTTCTTCTATACTTGGGATTTTTATCAAAATTGTATCCCAAAATTGCCTATCCAACATGCCCCTTTTTGATATTATGGTAGTTGTGGGAGGTTGTTGATTAAGGTTGGTTGTCATTGATGTCAACCCTTGAAGAAATCCCCGTAGCATAAAGACTTGGGTAATGGACCCAATATTTTTTGATGTAAATATGACTCATTATTGTTTTTTCATTGTTGATAAGAAGTAAATATGGATGAAATCCAAAGTGGTCCCCTTATGGTTAAAGCCCTCACAGGAAGACGCTTTGTGGAGTAAGAGAACCCATGCTTAATTATGGAATAATGAGATGAAGGAAATAGAATTTTTCAGGGAAAATATCCTAGATGGATAGTGCTTGTCATGTTATTTCTGGTGTTATGTAGAACGTCACATAA
>SNQJ01S0063537.1:1305-12199 GCA_010110895.2 Picea sitchensis
GATGCTTGGTAACTTAGAAATAATGGTTTTTATGTGTTTGGGACAATGGGGTCTTTAATGATTTAGGTAAGGAACAACTCATCACACATCTAAAGATACAGTGCTTTCAGGAAACAATAATCAGATCAAGTAATTGAAAGAGAAGATGGAGAACACTATTCTTGATTGCCAATACAAGTGAATGTAGGGCTTAATACAATATAGAGAGGAATCCTTTAATTTCAAGTCTATGAGTTCAATAAAGAGATGACAGTCTTCATGAACTAAAATAAACTGAAACAAAGTACAGAAAAGGAAAGATGAACAACTCTGATATTGAAAACGAAAGAAGACTGAACTTTATTTCTGCAAAAAGAGTCTATACAATGGCATAAAAATATCTCCCAATTGAACCCTTGTCTCTTATCAAAAATAGGCATTTATAGCCTCTTACAATCGGTTTTATAGATCCTAAAAACATGGATCTGTATTTAATAAAAGCAATTCAATTTTAACTAAACCACTTGAAAATAAAGACTTAACAACTAAACAAGCATTCGAATTGTCTTCAATCTCAAAAATTCGCCATCTGCATCCTTCATCTCCTGGAATCTGTGATGTGATGGAAAATGGCAAGACCCCTGTCTTGACAGTTGGATTTCTCCAACGTTCATAGTCGATATTTGAGGAAGTTTGTTTTACATGTGGTTTCCAAAATTGCCTCAAATATCTGATGTTGAATCCTTTGCAAGCAATTGTCATTCCCTTGATATTCTGGAACTCCTTCATAACCTGTGCGAAATGACTTGTTCTGCCCTTGGCCTCCAAAAATGCCTTTCCTGCTTTCACCAGCTAACAGGCTTTATAATTCGCTAGTTAGCTGGTGAAAGCGCTGCTTTTCACCAGCTAACAGGTCACAAAATTTCGCTTTGCGTTGGTGAAAGTTCTGTTCAAGCCAAAAATGGACTTTCACCTCAAAAATGCGATTTCAACAAAAATTCAATGTGTTTCTGATTTCTCCCCTTGCATGTTAACAACCACTTGAGCAAGTACCTTCAAATCTGGATGGGATTTTTTCTTTTGTTTTTGTTTCAATCTTCTTATCTGCCTTTTAAGGCGTTTGGCAAGCCACCATAGACTATTGTAATCTTTGGTGAGTTTCTGCTCTCTTTTCTTCTCTTTAACACTTTCCCGAGCCAGTCTCTCAACCGCAGCGTTGGTTTTTGCGAAGTTATCAGACAACTTCTTATACCTTTCTTTGATTATCCGTTCCAACACCTCTTGTTGAGCGATTACCTCCTTCAGATGCTTGATTTTCTGAGTTTTCTTTGACTTAGAGCTCTTTGATGTTTCTCCTTCCTCCGTATGAGTGAAGGTCTCATAATTCTGTGCAAACTCAGTTGACTGCTCAGGACTCTTGATGACAGGGCTCTCATCTTGTTGCTCTGGTTCTGAGTCTGTGTAGGGCAAGTTTAATATGTTTGTTCTCTTCTCTGTAGGTTGTTCTGTGAGCTGCTCTGTAGTGGTTTCAAAGTTTAACTTTTTCTTTGACCTGTGGGACTTCACTCCAGAGATTCTATCTTCTAGAGGTATTGGCAGGGTCCTCCTCTTCCTCGAACTACTTTGAGGAGTCAACTATTTCTTTGAACCTTTCCCCTGTTCATTTACGGGTTCAGTCTGTGTTTCAAAGCCTTCCCAAAATAGAAAATGCTGCCAGCTCCTTCCCTGTTGTTTTAATTCCTCCAGAATGATCAATTTAATGAGGCCAAAGTGGCACAGAGTATTCTTCATGCTTAGGGGTTGAGCCCTGATCTTCTTGTAGACCTTAGTTAAACTCTTATGTAGGAAAAAAGGTAAATTGAGAAGAGTTTTACTTGTGAAATGGTCTAGGAGCTTGAAATGATACATCATGAGTTTGTCATACTTTCCCTCCAAGGTAATGTAGAGTTGGATGCCCTTAAACAGCTCCTACCACTCCTCTTCTAGATAGGAAACCGACATGCTCTTTTTCCATGCATTGTGCCTGAACTCTTCCTTCAAATAAGCTCTGAAATTGAATTTTTTGGTGGCAGTGGTTTTGAACCAACTCTGGCCCGACCTTGGTAGGATGGTTGCTGCAACAATGGCAGCTTCATCTACTATGATTTCCAAGGACCCAACACGAGCCTTATTCCCATCAAAAGTTTTGGCAAAAGCTTCTGCTGTCGACTGGTGGCAACCATTTTGCAACCTCTCAACGAATTCAATACACCCTGCATTTGAGAAATGTTTCTGGACTTCTGGATGTGTCTGTAAAAATGATAGGTTGTCCAAATATTTTCTGAGTAGAGAGCCACTGTGTCTCCTCACCATTTGTAGCTTGAAAACCCCAACAATTCTGTATACCAACCCCTGCAAACTGTTGTTCGAGTCGAGGTCTTGCGCTGTTGAAAGCACTCAGGAGTCGGCTCTGTTTTTTCAACATTAGAAACTTAACCAACATTCGTGAGCGATGCGTGATAAGGAAGAAATGATCTGATTTCATGTTGTCATCTCGGCAGTACAGCTTCTGTACCTGCGCTAATGAATTTGAACTTGCCATCCCTGACGCCATGATTGTGGAGCATGAGTTTCTGAACCGGATCTGATTTGCAATCCGACTTGGACGTGGAACTCAAGTTTCTATCATTACCCACTTTCACCAGCGCACCATTCTGGATTTGCATGACGTGGGATGATCGTATCATCATTTGATTTTTGAAACGTGGATAAACGCACATGATTCCCTCTTTCTCTAACCAACGGCCCGTGGAAAACGCCCCTTAGCTATTGAAACTGACCGCTTTCACCAACGCACATTCCCGTAGAAAACGCCCCTTAGCTGTTGAAACTGACCGCTTTCACCAGCGCACATTCCTGTGGAAAACGCCCCTTAGCTGTTTGAAAGTCATCACTTTCACCAGCGCACGATCCCATAAGAACTGCTCCGTGGATGTTGAAAGTCTTCACTTTCACCAGCGCACAACCCGCGACAATGCTTCTTTGGATGTTTTGAAAATCAACACTTTCACCAGCGCACAGACCTATGAGAGGCGCTCCTTAGCTGTTGAAAGTTGCCACTTTCACCAGCTAACACTCATCTTTTAAGCACACGTTAGCTATTGAAAGCATTTTATGAAAATTTTAAAGGGAAGACATTTATGGGTCATCTTATTTCTAAGACAAAAATCAAAACCTAAGTTTTGCAGCTAGAAAAACTCAAAAATAATTTGAGAAAACTACCAATAGCCATGCTATCCACCACAAAATGCGACCAAAGGGACGGGTTCATTTTGGGAGCTAACACAGTGAGAGGGGCAAAAATCTTCCATAGTTCTTAACAAAATTGCGATAATAACCTGTTAAGCCCAGAAATCCACGCAAGCTTTTGAGAGTCTTTGGGTGAGGCTAGTCTTGCATATATTCAATCTTTTTAGGATCCACCCTGACGCCATGCTTGCCAACAAGATGACCCAAGTATTCGACTTCTGAGGCGCCAAAAGAACATTTAGATTGTTTCAGGAAAAGTTGGTGCTGAGAGAGTAGATGGAGAACTCGCTCCACATGAGCAAGATGGTATGTCCAGGTTTTTCTATAGATGAGGATATCATCAAAGAAAACTAAGACAAAATGATGGAGAAAAGGACAGAAGACATGATTCATGAGGCTTTGGAAAGTGGAGGGAGCATTACACAAACCAAAGGGCATGACCAAAAACTCATAGTGGCCCTCATGAGTTCTAAAGGCAGTCTTAGGAATGTCTGCCTCTTTCATACAGATCTGGTGGTAGCCAAAATGAAGATCAAGTTTAGTATAGAACTGGGCGCCACTCAATTCATCCAAGAGGTCATCAATGATAGGAATGGGAAATTTGTCTTTAATGGTGAGTTTGTTGAGGGCACGAAAATCATGAAACATGCGCCAATAACCTTCTTTATTCATGATCATGACCACATGAGAAGAGTAGGGGCTCATACTAGGGAGGATAACACCTGCGTTAAGTAGTTCTTGAACCATTTTCTTAATTTCATTTTTTTGGGAGAAGGGGTGACGATAGGGACAAATATTGGGAGGAAGGCTTCCTGGGACAAGAGGAATGGAATGATCATGAACACCACAGGAAGGAGGGATTCTATGGGAGTGGAAAAAACCACTTGATGTTTAGAGAGGATGGATTGGAGGTCCTGGGACATAGAGGGTGTCTCAGTTGCTTGTATGGCATGGATTTGGGCAATAACGCCCAAAATGACCTTTTTTGAGCAGATTTTCCATGCGATGGGAACTAATGATCTCAGGGGAATCAACGGTGATGCCTTGGAACTTATATTGTTGGCCCTCCTAGTCGAATTGCATTTTTAATTCCTTAAAATCCATGAGAATGGGACCCAAAGTCCTTATCTTGTCTGCACCCAACACAATGTCACAACCACCCATGTTGATAGAAAACATATGACATTTCAGGTGGTAGTCACCAATTTGGAGATGCACATTTTCACAATGCCCTCCACATTTCATGGACCTGCCATTGGCAATCATGATTTGGAAATTATTGATTGCACAGATATAGCAATTAGTTTCTTGGGCAATGTGGCGATAAATAAAATTATGGGTACTTCCACTATCAACAAGAATGATGACCTTTCTATGCTTGATGTAGCCAATTAGTTTGAGGGTTTGGGGAGCAGAGAAGCCAATGAGAGCATTTAGGGAAATGACAGGTTCTACTTCAGGAGAGTCTAAGGGAGGGGAAATGTTTGTGGGTTCGGGTGACTAAAAAACAAGGGGATATTTAACATCCTCTTCCAAAACATCCTCTGAGATTTCCATAAAGAGATTTTGTTCCTTACACTTGTGTCCCAGAAAATATTTTTCATCACAATTATAACAAAGGCCTTTGAGTTGGCGTTCAACCATTTCGGCCCTGGTCAATTTTTGGATCTTTAGGGGAGTAGAAGGAGGAGTGGGATTTACTGGTTTAGTGTGAGGAATAAAGGAGGGTTTCTGATTTTGAGAAGAGACAACCTGTTGTGATTCCTTAGCTCATTTAGTAGCCTCCACCCAACTCTGAGGGTGAGCCATGAGGACATGGGCACGGATCTCATCCTTGAGGCCACTGATAAAACATTCTCAGAAAAAACATCAGACATGCCCTCTGTATGAAAATCCACTCGCTCAAAAGCAGCTATAAAGTCTTCCACTATGACAGATTGTTTCAAATTTGTCAAATGGCCTAAATGGTTGGTGTAAGTGTCAAAGCGTGTTGTAATTACTAAGACAACTGAGAGGGGGGGGGTGTGAATCAGTTGTTACTGTGCTTAAACAATTTTATGCATATTAAAATATTATTTAACCTTCCCCAAGTGATCATCAAGATTATGCAAGACATGAACAATAGAAATAACAAACATCAATCACACAAATGATATACACAGAGACATATGTTCACGAGGAAACCCATAAAGGGAGAAAACCTATTCTTCTTCAAATGATAGGCAGTCTTTTAAGTTCTGTACATCATCTTTCTTTGAGCACTAACTCAAAATGAGGCTACAACCTCTTCTTTAACAAGCTGCAACTTGCTGAGAGCACCAACTCTCTGGTTTCTCTAACACCCATTAGAAGGAAGCACCAACTCCCTGAGTGTTCCAACACCAACCGGATGGAAGCACCAACTTCGAGTCACACAGGAACCAACCTGTATAACATAGAACAATGGTTCTCCCTTGCACCACCCTACCACCCTAGTTTTTCTAGCTGCAACTAGATGGAAGCTACAAATCCCTGTGTTCAAGCACCCACTTGAAACTCTGAGGAAAAAAATCCTCCCTAGCACCACCCTACCACCTTGAGATATAAATCTTTGCTTGCTGAAATTTATTACAGTGATACAGTATTTATCAATGGCTTACCAGTCTCATCATTGTTCTACTACATGGCTCTTCTTTTGTCTATTCATGCTTGGCTCCACTTGTTGTCTCTCTCCATCTACTCTTCCTATGTTCTTCTCATGCTCTTAGCTTCTCGTACAGTCTGTTGTTTTCACCATTTCTTCTATGTCCAGCTTATGTTCTTCATCTCTGCATCTTTCACGCTCTGTTCCTGTTGTCTCCTTGATCACATACAGTTCAACTTGTTTTTCTGAGGAACAACAACCTTCCTCTGTCACGACATCTTTCTTTTATTCATGCCCTCATCATCCCTTACACTCTGAATCTCTAATGCCAAGGTCAAGAATAAAAAACTGCTCAAGAACAATGATTCCAATGCCCCAGAACAATGATTCAGTTAGTGTAACTAAATCCTAACTAATCAAGAAACCATGAAGTGAAACAACAACCCTTTCATCAAATTATGTTTAATCAACGTCGTTGGATTATACACGTAGAGGCTTTTTTATTTTTCAATGCGTAACCTCTGATGTGGATCCTAATTGTGCTATCTCCTTTCCCTATCTTCCGTTGATGTGACCTTGGGTGATGATATCATGTGACCATGCGATTGTAGGCACGGCCAAAGGTGGTTTGAGATCAAACTGTGTTTTTCCTCGCAATTTACCTCGAGTCTCCACGTGTCCTTTCTCCAAAACCGTGGTTTCAATTGTGGCCCTCCTTCAACTTTCTAAAGTTCACGCACCTTCAATCCCCGCAATGTGATGGGACCGTCGATCTCACGATCTTTAGGGTGTTCCTGAATTGACGATTCAGATCCATCCTTTCAAGTTATGCGGATTAGATCTAACCTTCCTAAATCAACAACTGTGATTTACTTCGTGATCCGGGCTCTGGGAGTTTCAAATCTCAAACCCTTCTTTTCTCTGTATGCCAAGCTTCTGGAGTCGATGATCTGTGGACACCTATCCTTCTCAATCGACAGGTCTTCCTCTACTTCGTGGATTTTACCTCTCAACTAGATCAACGATCCTATGTCCCCTTTCTCAATCAACGGTCTAGATTGGCTTCGCTACTCTGGTCTTCGATGATTTCAATTCTAAACCTTCACGCTTTCCTAGAACACTTTTAGCCGGAGTCCATAGATTACTGCCATGTGTCCTCATCAAATCAAAGATCCTCATTCACTTCAAGGATTTGAACTTTCAGGACTTTCAACCTTTCAAATATGATTTTGTCGACCGGATCGGATGATTCACGTTTATATCACGGAACTAGATCAATGGTCATATTCGATCCTTACATTTATCCTTTCTTGCTTAATCCAATGGATGGGACTTAATCAAGAATTGAGATGGATGGCCACCATTTACTCCGAGACTTCGGCTATTCTACTTACACTATCCTTCCACTGTAAAATGATCAACGGTTTTAGATGCACCCGAAGTGTTCTTCAGATCAGACGACCCATGTCCAATTCAGGGCTTCGACATTCTGGACTTCGAGACTTTTGTCATTAGTTGGTGGTGAAAGTCTCGAAGTAAGTCTCTTGGAGTGACATAACATTACACACGTCACCTGTTGACTTGGCATGGGTCTAGTGGTTGCCACGTGTCACTCACTGACGTGGTCTGCCACATGTCCTTGCTGACATGGTCTGCCACATGTCCTTGCTGACGAGGTCTTCCACATGTCCTTGCTAAGGTGGTATGTTGTTGTGATCACCCGATGTGATACATTTTCATCTCCTTGATCTAACGGTCAAAATAATATTCTCTAGATCCGATGGTCCTTATTCATTTAGGACGATCTGTCGACTAAGATCTACTTCAGATGATCCAACGGTTGAGAATTTATTTCGGCTCTCCAGCTCTTCAGGCATCGGGAGTTTCAGATCTCAAACTGAAAAATCTTGAAGTGAGATTTTTCCATAGCATAACCTCCTCACATATTTAGACCCGAAACGAATGATGTTCATTTGATCAAGATCTTAGATCAATGACTCGAGCTGTCTACGATGCAACTTTGCCTTGAATTAAATCCAACAACTCTCCATATTTTCTTATCCGATCCTTCCACTTAATTTGATCCGACGGCTGACGGAGATTCGGATAATCAAATTCTCAAACCTTGTGCTCCATTTATCTTATCCTTCACTTAATTTGATTCGATAGTCGTGAAGACTCTCAAAGAAGATCCACGATCAAGGATTTTATCCTGATCACATTTATGTACCGCTCTTTCCCTTCTGATCTTTGATCGCTGCATACTATTCGATTCTCCTTCTGAGCTTATGCTTTTCCTATTTTCCATCATCCCTTTTGTTCTTTCCATCAATGACAAGCACACGCTTCTTGTAAAACATGCCAACAATCTCCCCCTTTGGCATTGATGGCAACCCTGAAAGGCTACACTATTCTGTGTAGACCTCCAACTGTAGCATCCAGACCACACATTTTCTCCCCGTAAGTTGTTGCAGTACTTTTTCAGAGGTATCAGATATTCAACCAACACATACTCCCCCTGACAGGATGGAGTCTCTTAGGTGAGAGAAGGGATGACACCCAGCTTTTGACGAAGATATTCAAATGGTGTCTTGGCTAGGGGTTTAGTATAGATGTCTACAATTTGTTATGTGGAAGGAATATAATTCAGCTGAACAACTCTGTCTGTAACCTGCTCTTTGAGAAAATGATACTTTATTGGTATATACTTCGTTTTTTAATGGAGAACAGGATTCTTCAAGAGACTAATGGGACTGGTGTTATCACAATGAAGTGGAATGGGATCAGTATAAGTTACCTTCAAATCTGCAAGAGTTTGTATCATCCATAAGATCTGAGTGCAGCAGGTAGCAGCAACAATGTACTCTGCCTCTGTAGTTGATAATGAAATAGATCCTCGTTTCTTACTAAGACATCCTACTAACAAATCACCTAAGAAGAATGCACCTCCACTGGTTCTCTTTCTCTAATCCAAACAATTTTCCCAATCAACATCTGAATATGCAGTTAATTGAAAAATATGATTTCTAGGATACCAAAGACCATAAGTCATTGTACCCTTCAAATATTTGAATATCCTCTTGACAACTGCTAAATGAATTTGTTTAGGAGCAGACTAATAACAACCTACCATTCCAACAACTTGCATTATATCAAGATGGGATGTTGTGATGTACATAAGACTGCCTATCATTGATCGATATGTTCTTTGATCAATATCAGGTGAAATATCATCTTTACTGATCTTGAAACCAACCACCATAGGTGTTCTCAGAGGTGTAGAATATTCCATCTAAAACCTCTTTAACATCTCTTTCAAGTAATTTTCTTGAGAGATAATTATCCCTGCAGAACTCTGATTGATTCATAAACCAAGAAAATATGATAGTTCTCCTATCATGGACATCTCAAACTCAGTCTACATTGAATTAGCAAACCACTAAACTGAAGGGTCATTAGTGTATCCAAAAATAATGTCATCTACATAAACCAAAACAACTAATAAATCATCACCTTTAGACTTAATGTATAGATTACTGTCAACAATACCTTTCTTGAACCCTTTGTCCTGTAGAAATTTGTCTAGTCTATAATACTAGGCTCGTGGTGCCTGCTTCAGTCCATATAATTCCTTTTTTCAACTTACAGACATAGTTAGGATTATCTGTTAGTGAAAATCCTTCAGGTTGCTCTGGACATATACATCTTCTTCTAGATCTCCATTAAGAAATGATGACTTAACATCCATATGATATACTTTAAAGTTCTTATGACATGCATAAGCAAGAAATATTCTGATGGCTTCCAATCTTTCCACTGGTGCAAAGGTTTCATCAAAATCCCGTCCTTCAACTTGTGCATACCCTTTACAGACCAATCTGGCTTTATTCCTAACAATTTGTCCTTGTTCATTCATTTTGTTCTTAAACACCCATTTGGAGCCAATTACATTCTTATCTGCAGGTCTAGGAACACGCTCCCAAGTATTGTTCTTCTCAATCTGATCCAGATCCTCATTCATTGATTTTAACCAATTTACATCTTTACTGGATTCATTAAAGTTCTTGGGTTCCACCATGGATATGAAGGCTATATGTGATTGCTCGGTGTCTTTGATTATCCTTCTCATGGTTTGTACACCTTTGTATTTCTCACCTGTTATCGCTCAGTTTGTAGTATAGGTTAAATAGCTTGAAGGCAAGATTCAAATTGGCGTAACAGGAGCTTCCCCACCCACTGTCACCTCGATGGGGAGATCTTTCTATTTAGGGTGGCTAATCCCAAGGGAGACGTCCCTAGGTAATCTGGGGTGTTGAAAGGAAAAGGATCAGGGATCAAAGCTCAAGAGGTTGAAGTAGGTTTTCCCTTCACAGATTACCGCCAAGGAAGATAGTCAGAGAGAAGATGAACCACATTAGAAGCACCTGTTTGTGAGACAAGGCAACAATAAAACTAATACATGCAAATAGTGGTTAATGCTTCAATTGTCAATGACTATCAATATGAAATACACACGAGCATAAATAAATGTAATTATTGACGAAGTCAATGATTGCAATAAAGGCTATGGCTTATAATATTACTTCTTCAACAAATACAAAATGATAAAGCATTCAATGTACAATATCAATCCTTGAATTATCACAACGCATTAAATACCATAAATATGCTCACATGTAATGTTGTTGCGTCAAGCCTTCTAGAGGTGACGTTAGCCTAGTTTCTAGGTTAGTTTGCTAGGCAATGAGGTGGACGTTTTGCAAAATAAGCCAATGAAAATACTCAACACTTCAATGTCTATCAATGGATGACTTAGCCGCAATTTCTATACCAGCCAAGAGTTCAAAATAGGCATGACGTCATCATAGAATTAGGGTTAGTAAGTCGCTAGGGTTAGTTAGGGTTTTAATTTTTGGAAGCTAGAAAGATTGTTTTAACACAACAGACTCAACGTTGCATTATTAGACTAGTGCCTTAGGGTAAATGGAGTCAAGGAGTAAGGCT
>SNQJ01S0063537.1:12209-26232 GCA_010110895.2 Picea sitchensis
GGGTCATCCTTGGTCCTTTGGATGGTAAAAACCTCATCTCCTTGTTGCCACTGGTCAAAAGTAATCTGTTGTGGTAATTGCAAGGGCAACGTCTGAAGATGACCCTTTATGTCATAGATGGGATCCGTATCATAACCAACCATATCCCACCTACGTCTCCCAACATGTATGAACTCATCAATGTCAGCTATGTCAGTATCAGTGTCATAACATGCAGGATCTGAAAATTTTGAAAATTCATCCTCCTCCTTTTCTTCATCGCAAAGAAAATCATCATCAATAACTAGGGGAGGAGGGTAAATTACTGTTTCTTCTTGCACAGGAACTTCGAGGAGCTCGATGTTTTCAACATGTGTCATTGTTTCATCCTCATGGGCTACCTCTTCATCTTCAATTGCACAACAAGGGTCATCAACTTCGTTCAAAGCTTTCTTTTCTCCTTCATTTTTTGAATCATAGAACAAGGTGTCATCGGTATCTTGAGATGGAATGCAACTAACCTCTTCTTATTTTTGTTGTGCAGGAGAAAATGGATCTTGGATTGCTTCATGAGAAGGAGGGGTATGCATTGATACTTCATCATTTTTCTCAGGTTCCATCTCCTCAGCCATGTCTTTATTCTGCTGGTTGAAAACTTGTTCCCCTCTCTCTTGCGTATCTTCTACAAAGTTTCCATGGGAGACTAGTCTTATCAAGCTGAGAGTATCCATGGCATCGTTCCTGGTCATGAAAAGACTCAAAATGAGGCTACAACCTCTTCTTTAAGAAGCTGCAACTTGCTGAGAGCACCAAATCTCTGGTTTCTCTAGCACCCACTACAAGGAAGCACCAACTCCCTGAGTGTTCCAACACCAACTGGATGGAAGCACCAACTTCCAGTCACACAGGCACCAACCTGTATAACAGAGAATAATGGTTCTCCCTTGCACCACCCTGGTATTTGTGGATGCAACCAGATGGAAGCTACAAATCCCTGTGTTCAAGCACCCACTTGAAACTCTGAGGACAACAGTCCTCCCTAGCACCACCCTATCACCCTGAGACATAAATCTTTGTTTTCTTAAATTTATTACAGTGATACAGTATTTATCAATGGTTTACTAGTCTCATCATTGTTCTGCTACATTGCTCTGCTTCTGTCTATTCATGATTGGCTCCACTTGATGTCTCTCTCCATCTACTCTTCCTCTATTCTTCTCATGCTCTTAGCTTCTCGTACAGTCTGTTGTTTTCACCATTTCTTCTCTGTCCAACTTATGTTCTTCATCTCTGCATATTTCATGCTTTGTTCCTGCTAACTCCTTGATCACATATAGTTCAACTTGTTTTTCTGAGGAACAACAACCTTCCTCTCTCACGACATCTTTCTTTTATCCATGCCCTCATCATCCGTTACACTCCAAATCTCCAACGCCCAGGTTAGGAATAAAAAACTGCTCAAGAACAATGATTCCAATGCCCCAGAACAATGATTCAATAAGTGTAATTGAATCGTAACTGATCAAGAAACTACAAAGTGAAACAACAACCCTTCGATCAGATTCTATTTAATAATCACCGTTGAATTATACAGGTAGAGGCTTTTTATTTTTCAATGCGTAACCTTTGATGTGGAGCCTAGCAGCGCTAGCTCCTTCCCCTATCTTCCACTGATGTGACCTTGGGTGATGATCTCATGTGACCGTGAGATTGTGGGCGCGACCAAAGTGGTTTGAGATCAAACAACATTTCACCCCACAATTTACCTCGAGCCTCCACGTGTCCTTTCTTAAAACCATGGTTTCAATTGTGCCCTGCTTTCAACTTTCTAAAGTTCGCGCACCTTCAATCCCCACAAAGCGATGGGACTGTTGACCTCACGATCTTGACAGTGCTCCTAAATTGACAGTTCAAATCTGTCCTTTCAAGTTTTGTGGATCATATATAACCTTCCTAAATCAAGGACTGTGATTTACTTCGTGATCCGGGCTCTGAGGGTTTCAAATCTCAAACCCTGCTTTTCTCCATACGCTAATCTTCTAGAGTCGATGATCTACGGACACATGTCCTTCTCAATCGATGGCTCTGCCTCTACTTCGGGGATTTTACCTCTCAACTAGATCAACGGTCCTGTGTCCCCTTTCTCGGTCAACGGTCGTGATCTTCTTTGTTACTCCAGGCTTCGGCGATTTCAATTCTCAGCCTTCATGCTTTCCCATAATGATTTTAGCTGGAGTCCACAGATTCCTGCCATGTGTCCTCATCAAATCAACGGTCCTCATTCACTTCAGGAATTTGACCTTTTAGGACTTTCAACCTTTCAAATATGATTTTGTCGACCATATTGGATGGTTCACATTTATATCATGGAACCAGATCAATGGTCATATTCGATCCTTACATTTATCCTTTCTTGCTTAATCCGACGGCTATGAATTAATCAAGAATTGAGATGGATGGTCACCATTTACTCCGAGACTTCGGATATTCTACTTACACTATCCTTCCACTATAAAATGATCAACGGTTGTAGATGCACCCAAAGTTTTCTTCAGATCGGACGACCCATGTCCACTTCGGGACTTCGGCGTTCTGGACTTAGAGACTTTTGTCATTAGTTGGTGGTGAAACTCCCGAAGTAAATCTCCCAGAGTGACGTAACATTACACACGTCACCTGTTGACTTGGCACAGGTCGAGTGGTTTCCACGTGTCACTCACTGACATGGTCTGCCACATGTCCTTGCTGACATGGTCCGCCACATGTCCTTGCTGACGAGGTCTTCCACATGTCCTTGCTGAGGTGGTTTGCTGACGTGGTCACCCAATGTGACACATATTCATCTCCTTTATCTAACGTTCAGAATAATATTCTCCAGATCCGATGGTCCTTATTCATATAGGACGACTTGGCGACTAATATCTACTTCGGATGATCCAACAATCGAGAATTTATTTCGGCTCTCCAACTCTCCAAGCTTCGGGAGTTTCAGATCTCAAACTAAAAAATATTGAAGTGAGATTATTTCAGAGCGTAACCTCCTCACATCTTTAGACCTGAAACGAATGATGTTCATTTGATCAAGATCTTAGATCAATGACTCGATCTATCTACGATGCAACTTTGCCTTGGATTAAATCCAACAACTCTCCATCTTTTCTTATCCTATCCTTCCACTTAATTTGATCCGATGGTTGGTGGAGATTTGGATAATCAAATTCTCAAACCTTGTGACCCATTTATCCTATCCTTCACTTAATTTGATTTGACGGTCGTGAAGACTCACGAAGCAGATCCACAATCAAGGATGTGATCCTTATCACATTTATGTACTGCGCTTTGCCTACTGAGCTTTGATCGCTGCATACTGTTTGCTTCTCCTCCCAAGCTTATGATTTTCCTGTTTTCCATCGTCGTTGTTGTTCTTGCCATCAATGACAAGCACACGCTTCCTGTAAAACATGCCAACAAATCATTCATAAAGTGCTTCCACAAATTGTGTCCAAGCAACATACCCTTGATTGGCAATTTTTCTCCATTGCCACCATTGCCAACGCTCTTGATCTAGATGGAGAACACCATACGTGATTTTGGCCAAGTCATATGTAATGTCGTACAAAGAGAAATAATGTTTCATTTGAGTTACCGAACCAGTGGGATCCGAGCCATCAAATTTGGTCACATCCACCCGCGGAAGGCGTAGGTCACGCTGAAAGTGATGGGGCTGAAAATTATGGGAATGAGAGGATGTTTCAGCTTCGGTATGAAAACGTGGGTCAGATAAAGGGGGATCTGCATGGATATGCAACTTGTTGTAGATCATCGAAGACATATTCAAGCTGGGTAGTCATGTCTTGCTTGAGGTCTTCTTTGAGTTCCACAATTGAGGCGACAATTGAGGAAGGCATGTTTTTATTGATGGTGGAAATATTGGCATTGAGTTGTCTCACTTCTTGTTGGGTCTCTGTGAAATTAGATTTTAAGGTATTGAAGCGATCTTCCAAATCTTGGCTATGGGTATGGGCCATGATGACGAGGGAACCGAAAAGGTGTGGGTGGGGTAAAACATTTTGCTGAAAAATGATAGTTATGAATGTGATAAGGGTTCTACAGGCAAGGGTTTGCCCTGTGCTATAGCACTTTGATATACTTGTGGGGTCCAACAATAGTACTCAACCCAATATCTTAAGGCACCAACTAAGGAGGCTAGACCGTGCCCTTAGCCGTACTACCCGACTACCTAGGTACTAGAGAGTATCTTCCCGAGTGTTGTTCTCGGTGGCACTATAGCAGTCAGGCGATCGATCGATTTATCTAAAGAGGGCTTCAGGAAATCTAGGTCAATTCGTATACATGTGTTGTCTTATGCGCTACCACTCGAAGGGGTACCAACAGGGGTTACAAGGGTGGCCAACATATGTGCGCTTAAGTACCACTTGTATTTCCTACGTGTATGAGTCCCTCAACTGCGGGTTTATGCGCATAACGACAAATCTCTATAGTGTAAAGACACTAGAATACATCTCTACCCCGAAGAAAAAAATTAACCCACAATTTTCTGCCGAGGAAAGTGATCTGATACCACTTGTAATATTACAGATATACAAAGTATGCAGAACAGAAATAAAATGCTAGAAATAGTAGATAAACAACAATATAACTAAAACAACACCACTATAACACCAAAATGATATCAGAATAACACCAGAAAGAGAACTTTGATTACTGATAGAAATGTTCACTTGCCTCTTCGAGGGGGCAACCTCCAACAGAGAAGAGCTCTATTACAATAATATCCAAGACAACAGTTCTCATACCCTCGACTCCTATTTATACTAAATATGTCTATCAAAAGAACCATCTAGAGGAAGATCCTTCTAGAAGTAGAAGCTTCTATTAGGTCTTCTTACATCTGACTTATTCTTCCTTATTGCTAGGCCTTATTAATATTGACCTTTATTACATCAGAATATATTATTATACCTATGTGAGGGGTTAGGTCCCTAACATTGGACATGCTGGGAGGAGTCACCTCTTTTGTGGCTACAAAATGATAGATGTTCAATAACATAAGCCAAAAATTAATAACTTTGAATTATCAAATTCGACAAACTTGTATGAAAATAATGATGTCAACAAATCTCTCGCTAAAGCTCCACTCGATCTGCAAAATTTGCATCTGAAACAAGCTCCTCTCGATTCATAGGGAGCAATCTTACTGCCACTCTCACTCGTCCTGGCACTGTTATCAGGTGAATAAGAAATAACCCCAGAGTTGTATTTCAGTTACACTGTTATCAGGTGAATAATCAATAACCCCATAGTTGTATTTCAGTTCATCTGAGAGAGAGTCGAAGAAAAGGGAAGAAGAAGAAATGTGGGAAGTGACGTCCTATTAAATAGTGGCAGTTTGGAGTTGGTGAAAGAGAAAACACATGGAAAGAGAAGATTGGTAAATCATTAAACATATGGCAAGTTCTTATTGGTTAAACATTAAACATATGGCATATGACAAGTTCTTATTGGGTTAGGACAGACGATGAAGGTTTCTAGAGGAAACTCCCCTTAAAGAACACCTTCGTTGTAATTATTTTATTATTATGCCGAAGGCGTTATTTTAGGGGGATTTCTCTCACCCTTTCGTCATCTGTCCATATCCATTGGCAACCCACCATGTGTTTTTATCTACCACGTGTTTTTCCCGCTCCACCGCCTCAGTTCCTGTTGTTTCCTTCACTGATATGCTACACTAATACACTACAGCCTTGTTCCTGCAGGTGGCGTTGTAAGGTTGTACAAAGATGGATCCATCGAGTGTTGTTCCTACAGGTGGTGTTGTAAGGCTATACAAATATGGATCCATTGAGTGCTGCAATGGCGTTCTAGTCCCTTGCTCTCAGTGTCCCTTCATCGAAGGCGTCGCTTCCATGGACATAACACTCAAATATTTTGAAGTAGAGCTGAAAAAAGTTAAGTTGAAGGAGGGCTACTATGTGATGGATCCCATCAAAGATGTTGAGATTGTTCATGAGAAAAATATTTGTGTGGTAGCCATCTTGGGTTCCACTTACAATGGAGTGTTCGAAAATGTCAAGTTGTTGAAGATATCCTCCTGCAGAAAAACAAGAAAATAGGGTGAGCCATCGAATCTCCTTCAATTTCTCTGTTCATTGAATAGGACTGACCAATTCCACCTATAGGCAGGGTTGAAACTGTGAAATATTATATTTTTGGTCATCATTGTTGATTGTGTCGATCGTTGTAGGTGAGACACACCCATACATGTGGATGCGACAAGCGGTGGATTTATTGCACCGTTCCTCTACCCGGATTTGGAACGGGATTTTCGGTTGAGTGGTGTTTCTTCAGGATGTTTAGAGGATCAAGGAAGAACATACAGATGACGTACTGTCTATCATGAATGACCATGTCAAGGGAACGCTGAAGGTCACACGTGAATTTGGTGCAGGTTTCCTCAAGTAGGTTAGAGATTATCCATTCAGGAATTTACCCAACACTCAGTGTTACATCAATATAGGGTAAACTTTAAAATTTATCTTATTGAGATTGTTGATTTTATATGAATTTTATAAAAATGTAGATTTTCACATACCTTGCCACCTTATCGCTCATTGTAAACACCATACTCTGCTGTGATACTCTGCCATTTTCTCTCACATTCGAAGTTATTCCTCTACGATACGATTTGCAACATCTGTGGAGAAAAGAAAAGGGTTCCATAACATGTATGTCTTCATTGAATTTGCCATCAGATATCTCCTCTGTTTAATCCTGTTCATGAAAGAGAATTAGCATATATATGATTGAATATTCCAACCACAGGGTTTCTATATGATTTTGTCTTCATAGCCACCATAATAGAATTGTTGTGTGAGGAATTCGAATTGATCGAACAATGTGTTCTTCAAGGCATTTATGAAAAATAGTGATAGACAAGGGACTGATAAAGATATAGGGTTTTCATTCTTTACACAATATATTGTCTGTAACAAGTGTTTTAAATACATTTAAAAAAAAATTGTTCATATCCATAACAATATATTGATATGTGAAGAATATGTCACACAGGGGAATTTGCGTACAGAGTTTATATAAGTTTGAAGTGCACAAAATTTAACAGTGGAAATGGCAGTTCATTTTGTGCCCTATGGGATTGAGATAGCTAATTTACATCCTGAATGCCAAGGAATTCTCTAGAGAGCAGGATGGATTGAATTCTTTTCCAAGTTCCAGGACCATAATGTTGAGGTTACAAGGGTTTTTGCCCAGTCATTTGATGGAGAATGCGCCCAGGTAGGTAACCTAACAATTCATATTTCTGAAAACTCATTATCACATGTTATTGGTTTTCCCCAGCAAGGAGAGAAGTGGTTTAAAAAGAAAGCAATTGAAGAAAAATATTGGACTCCCTTTCTTAGTAGATCTAGGCAGAAACCTAATTGGGCAACTGGTGTTCCAAGAAGTTCGTTGAAAGATCCTTGGAAGGATTTGTTTTTTCTCATTCAAAAGTATATAAATTGTGAAGGGAAATACAGTCTCATGTTCTTATATCATATACGCTTCCTCTTGCATTTAAAGAACGAAAAATCTATTAATATTCCCTATTATTTACTCAACAGTTTGACAAAGATGGCTACAACCATTCAAAAGCAGCCTAGGAATGAAGATAGAATTCTCTATCACCATGGCTTAATAAAGATGATTGTACTATATGAACTATAGAGGAATGATACAACTTGGGAGCAATATCTTGCTGACAATGGTTTTACAGACGAAACCATTAGACAAGATACTTCAAGAAAATTTGAAGAAGAGGAGAAAGATGAATCTGTTCAACCAAGTAAATTATAGGAAACAACTTCTATGGGAAAAATAAAATCAGAAATAGAAGGGCCTGCAAAGAAAACAATCACATACGAAAGGAAAATCACTAGATCCATGGATAAGGAGCTCATTAAAAAGAATGAACAGAGTAGTCAACGGGAGGAGCAAGTATTTACAAAAATAACAAAGAGACCAAGAACACAATTCTCCACTCCTCAAACTACATCAACATTGGAGGTTGATAGACAATTTTTTTTTTGTATGACTATACAGAGTCCTTAGAGGCTGGTCAAGTCAAACCATCCTCATTTTCTGCAGATGAGAGAGAGTCATCACCATATGTGGACAAAGAGTTTTCCACTTTCACTACTACTGCTCAAAAAGAGACCTCCATGCTGTCTTGAGAACCTAAACAGGTAAACTATTCTACTACGTTTTTTGAATCAGATGTGAATAAAAAGAAGAAGAGGATTAGGATATTAAAAAAGGAGATTGAGGAGTTACAAGTGTTGGATAGATATATTAAAACACAAAACGAAATGCTTACAATACAAAGCATGGAGGTAATTGAGGAAAATGACAGGCTAAAGGAAGAGAATGACATATTGCAAAAAGAAAATGCTTTGTTGACCAAACAAGCATATCAATGGTACAAACAGAAGTTGGCACTGAAATTAAAGAATCAATTTATCAAGGTAAAAGTTTTAATGAAAAATCACAGGAATCTATTTCACAGGGGATCCACATCTAATGTGGATGTTTTGTTGCAAGCAACAGGGGCTATCTCAAAAGTGGACAGAGTAATACAATTTTGAGCATAAATTGCATGAGGAAATGCAATGGCTTCTCCTTGGGGGAGATGTTGGGTCTCAATTTTGTCATTAAAAAGACACATAAACCTTCCTTATATCAACCATATCCACCTCCTTTTTCCTCACTTTTGTGAATTTTGATTAAATTCTCATTCGTTGAGTTACTTGCAGACATTTTTGGGCAAAACAAAGACATGGGTTTTGATCCCTGGGTTCACTATATGGTTATTTACCTCCTGGATCTGTGAAAGCTCAAACAAAAGGGTCTGGTCAACGCGACAATCAACATTGCACTAGCAAGGAAATCACACACCAACAAAAATTTGCACCTCTTCTAAAACGGGTGACTTGGGCATGCATTCGACTGTTCCTGGGACAAATCGAATGGAAAAAATATTCTATTTGTCTCCATGGCATGGGGGGTGTTGGTAAAGACTTTTCTGCTTAACACCATCAACGCCATGGAGAAGGAAAGGAATTCATTTGAGCTCATCATAAAGGTAACAATCTCCAAAAACCATATCTTAGATCTGCAATATTGCGTTGCCGATATATTATCCTTGAAACTTCCAGATAAATCCAATTTTGAAGGGCGAACAGAGAGGGTGTGCTCTTATTTAAAGAATATAAAATTTCTTCTTCTGTTGGATGATATGTGGGAGGACGATATGTGGACGAGTGAAGAGATTCAAAACCTAGGAGTGTCTGTCAATTATGCGAGTTTTAAAATTGTTTTGACGACTCGAGATAAAAAAGTATGTGCAAGAATGAATGTGCAAGAGACAATAACAGTGGCTCTCGTAGCAAGCAGACCTGGAGCGTTGTTTTGGCCGGAGATAGCATGGGGGGAATATAACTTACAACTTGCTTTCGAAGAAGCGAGGATGATATATTTGATGCTGATGGTCCCACTCCCATTTATGCTTGTGCTTATGTCGCGTCCTTTGATGGATCACCTTAGTTTCCATCAACACACAATGGGCCTTCTAACTTCGAGATGGTATTTTTATAAGGATTTTGAAGGTTTTCACATGATCAGATAAGAGGAAATCAACGGTTTTGTGAAGTGGTTTCAGTTGGGGCGTAATTGCATGTTGGCATATGAGGGATCCACCACCAGAAGTCCCTTGTCTATGCTTTTTAACCTTCATTTGTGGCTTCCCAGAAATTATATATCAGTGATGGACGATTCATCTCTCCACGTGTGCTATGCTTCACCGACTCCAAGCCCAAGCGATGACTTCCAGGTTTCTTTTTCATCCCTGTATGCCCATTGTTTTCAAAAACAATTCTAATCCCTATTCGTTTGTCTCTGGCTTACTCCCATGGAGTTTCATGTGATTTTATTCTTATGGGTTCAACAGCTAGAAGGGAGGGAGGGGAAAACTAAGATTACGATGTCTCTATCACAGCATCAAAACATACCACTATTGTTTAGCGATTCAGATAAGAAAAAAATCTTATCCAACAGGACTGACTAGGAATTTCCAATCCAATGTTTGGTTCTATTTTCACTCTATTATTTTGACATCATTAACAACCCTATATTGGGAGTTTATTTTCTTTTCTTCTATGCAGATTTGAATATTTGATAACCAATGTTACTTTCCTTCATTTTTTCCATCGGGCTTTGGCAATAATTTACATCATTTTATATGCGAGCTGGTTCTTAGTTTTATTTTTGAATATATTTCATTGCTTTGAGTTTGACCCCTTCTATATTAAGAAAAATATAGATTAAAATTATTGCTTCGAGACTATAGCAAAGCTCCTTATGGCCACTTGAATTTCAACTCTTTGAATTCGAGACTATAACAAAGCTCTTTCATATTCCTTTTTTCCACAATTGAATTTTAAAGGGGAGACTTTGAATTTTGACAAAGATGAAGTTTTATGCATCAGTTTTTTTTTCTAGAAGTTAGGTTTCAATGCATCATTATTTAACCAATTCACTACTATGACATTCATACAGTTGAAGTTTGGTTTTAAATATTTCCAGGTGAATCCATGTCACTATACCCTACTTTTATCTGAATATGGTGGAATCATACTTGAAGGGATGCTATATTAGTCTTAGTGCAAACCCTTTTCTTAGCCTTCATATTTTCTAGGATGTAATTAGTAGGTCTGCTAAATATATAAGCTAAAGTGTTGTTTATGGAAGGATTAGTAGAAATATTGCATTATGTTATCTCGATACATCCTCAGAAGGACCGTTTATAATGAATTTCTTAGAGGTCATCTTCATTTATAGGTGTTCTTTGACTGATACGAATCAAATCATATTTTCTAGCATGAATATTTTGTCCGTGACGCTAATTTTATTATAGACCTTAACAACATTCTATGTCAATAAATCAAGATTATAAAATAAGATTATTTAAAATGTATTCATAAACCAAACAAAGGAATGAAATAAGAAAAATAAAACATTCCTCTGTAATATCTTTCCTACTAGCAGTTCTAAAATACAACCAAACCCCAAACTGCAAGAAGACTCTGACTATCGTTGGCCTTTGAAAGTCTAGCAGTGGCACCCGACGTCAATCCAAAAAATTGGATCATTTCACCACAAACCTGCAATATTCTCAACTGCTTCCTACATCCAGATTCCACAAACATGAATTTAATGAAAATTTACATCATCATTGTCTCCATCTGCTTGAGATTTGAACATGCTACCAAATCCTTGCAATCTGTAAGGGTGGAGTGATTTTGCTCGAAAGGGAGAAGGATTGTGATCTGTAAGGGCGGAGTGATTTTGCTCGAAAAGGGGGAAGGATGTATGGATATTTATAGTTATTATTACAATCCAATCTAGGCCGCCGTTTTAGAATCTTTGAATATATTTTGCATTTTATTTCAACATCTTAGAAAATATGTTGCTACTGGCACTCGTCCAATTTCCACCCACTCTCGTTTGTTTATGCATATATTTGGCATTTATATTAGGCTTATTGGTATTTTTTCCTTATATTCGCTGAAGTGAGCCTTGTTTCATCCTATTTAAAAGGACAAACTCTGAAAACTTCTTGAAAGACCACGTCTTTTCAAAGGTATTAATTTCTTTAGAGAACGACCATTCTGGCTGTAGTTCTTGTTGTTACCTGTTTTCTCCGTTACAAGTCGTGGCACGGTGAGGTGAGATACATTAACTTCTCTGGATGCACAATTAGGTGAGATACAATCTATGTCAATAAATCAAGCTTCCATATAGCTATGATAACAATTTCGATAGTATTTAGTCATGCATATGGAAGCAGGGGATTTTGTGAGGGTTGAAAACTCAAATACCAACAAAACCCCAAAAAGCCAACTGATTAAAAAATATACCATTATGCCACACAAGTTTGTAATAAGACCTTGTATATATTGGCATTCATTACATGAACAAAAATATTTCCTTTCATTATAAACTTTTTAGTAATCAAAACATTACAAGGTAAAGCCAACTTTACAATATTAGTAAGCACAAAAGATTTTAAATTTTCTATCAAAATAACTATTTGTTTTTGCATAAAATTGACAAAATTTAATAATCATAACCTAAACTACTATAAAGCCTAGGAAAATTCAACTCTATATAATAATATAAAAATTTAATAGCTATGAGAACACAAGCTAGGGAGAGAAGTTTCCATTCAAACTTTCCAGTGAAAATTCATATCAAATTGTTGATATGATTGTTTGACCTTTATGTGTTCTTAATTTTTCATTATCTTACTGTTTGTCGTGGTGGAGAGTGAATTCTTGAAAACTTTCGTAGTAAGGTCCTCTATTTTTGAATATATATTAAATGCTACCTTGTTTTCTCTTTTTCCCTTGTGGAGTGTGAAATCTTGAAGGCTATTGTACTAAGTTCCTCCACTTTTTTAATATACGCCACCTTCCTTCATTTACATTTGATTGGAGCAAAAATAGAGGATGCATACCTGTGGAGTCCCTTCCAGTGACAACCAATGTCAACACTAAGCTCTGATCATGTTATGCTTTTATTTGATCATGGATTGAACAATTAGATTTAATATAATTGCATTTTTTTAATTTTTCAGAATATTCATAATGTTTTGTCCTCAATTGATGTTGGGAGCATAGGGAAATTAATCAATATCAACGGATAAATTAATGAAATTGATGGTTGATGCACGATGGATGAATTTATGGTATTAACAATGAATTCATCTTGCACTTCCTCTCTGCCTCTGCAGGTAGGTAGTGCACATTCTCGTGGTTTCCTCCCTTCTTGCAAACCATCTAGGACATAGACATACTTCTGAGTTAAATAGTACCTATAGTAAGAATGGTTGACGTTACACCTATCATACCTATTTCAGAGTTTTAGATCAGAGTCTAAACTTAACTACACACACATTCTTTTGGTTTTCTTAAACGTGGAGTTAGGTCGTAGATATGGATTGACATCTCTAGCATTTGAATTGGTAGCCAATATACCTCCACCGACCTTCGATTTGGACCAATTGAATGCTCTCTTTTCTTTAAAGGGTTTCTCACAAAGCTTTATTGGCCATAAAATCTAAAAAAAATAGGCCCAACAACTTATTATCCATACTACATATGATGGAATCTATGAATCCATGGTAGAAGTGAGAATTTGGCTTTAAATACACTACTCATTTTCAAGGAGAACTGCAAACATGGGTAAAATTCGTTTATAAACTAAGTACGTTGATTACTCTGTGCTAACAATGTTAGGTTGCTTTGATAATGGCAGGAATGTGGAATGCAGGCTTCTTTGCTAATGGTAGGAATGTAGAATGGGGAGAAAGAAGCTTACAAATATTGGACATGGTTTATAAAGAAGACAAGAATATTTTTCATTTTCTTTGTTTGAATCCGAGAATATGTTTTAATTTTCTTAGAATTTGTGTGATTTTGGGGTTTGTTTGAGTTTTTTTTTAATGATATGAATGGAGGACTTGTAAATTCATGTTGACCAACGTTATTTTGAATTTCTCAAATTTTAAAAAATATACAATGAGATACAAACTTTGTGATATGTGCAACACATTTCCATGGGAAAAAACATGGTCTTTTTATATGCAAATTTGAGAAACAAAGAATGGAGGTTTTGAGGAAATTGTTTTAGGAACAAAGCCATTTCACACAGGGATTTACATTGTTTCGTATGGATGCTTACGAGAATATGTTGTGCATTGAGAGTTCACACATTGTTGTTGTTTTTTGATAGTGTAGAGACTACTATTCTGGTACAAAAGTAAGAAGGAATAGAGTGCCACAAGACCACTGAAACACAATCAATTACATGTATGAAACATAGGAATTCCATAAAATGCATATAATATATACTTATCCTACACACAAATATATAAAATAACATATACATTATACTTATTATTATATATACC